>JAVJIF010030971.1:0-88512 GCA_038442645.1 Agave tequilana | reverse complement strand
ATACGGGCAGATTTTTAAGAGCTGTTTATTTTTGTCTTTTGTGTTTAAAAATTCGTTTAAAGATTTATATTGAATCTAATATTATTTAATTAGCCTTAAGTTATTTTATCTCTTAACCTACCCTCTCCTATAATAGGGTGTTTAGGAGAGATTCATTACAACATTTTATTGCTAGAAAATTCAAAAGTTTAAGGCTTTCAAGAGAGACTTGTTTCTTGGTTTTTGTGCTAAATTTCTCACTGATTTCTGAAGGGTTTTTCAAATTCTCTCTGATTTAATTCTCTTTTCTTCACTTACAACAAGAGCTTCATTCCTACTCAATATTCTCTAAGGACCTTTTGTAAGGGAAGAGATATTTGAAAGAGAGAGTTTGTGTCTTTTTGACTACCAAGGAAATTACTTGTTCTTGAGATTGTAGGAGTTGGTACTCCATTGTAATTGTTCTTTGTGATAGTGGAAGCTAGATCCTTCTGGGGAAGGCGGGGAGTAGAGCTAGGTGCTCGAACCTCGATAACATATCCTTGTGTTTGCGATTGGTTTACATTCTTGCAATTCTTACTCTATTTTGCTTGCACTTATTACTTGCTCATCATATTCATTGTCATACTTACTTGCTTGCATTCATCTTGTGATTGTTGTAGCTTTAAATTTTTAATTTGCACTTGATTAGCATTGTCACCTATTCACCCCCCCCTAGTGACTTTTCAATTGGTATCAGAGCTTGGACTCTAGGTTTGGCTTAACATCCATAAAGAGATCCTTAAAATTTGCTAATCAACATTTTTCATTCATCCATTCATACACTAGTAAACATGGCCGACAACATTAAAACCCCACCTAAATTTGATGGACTCAACTTCCCTATTTGGAAGGTTAGGATGACTATCTTTTTGCAATCACTAGGTAGTTTAGTGGCCAGTCTTTTGACCAAACCTATGTAGCACCCGATAGTGATGAGAGCACTTGGACCGACTTCAACTTTAGAGAATATGAGGCTAACTCAAAGCCCAAACTCCCTATTAACCGCCTTGAATGAGGATGACCTTACACGGGTATTCATTGCCAATCCGCCTATGAGATTTGGCAACACTTATTGGTCACACATGAAGGGACTTCACAAGTCAAGAGAGCTAAAATAGATCTCTTGAGGTCTCAATATGAATCATTCAAAATGCTTGATGAAGAATCTATTGATTGTATGATTACTCGTTTCACTAAAATTACAAATGGTCTTTCTTCATTAGGTGACGTCATCTCCAACGATCAAAAGGTGCGCAAAGTGATACGGGCTCTTCCTCCATCTTGGGAGATCAAGGCCACCACCTTAAAGGAATTAAATGACAAGGATGAGATGGACATCATTAGTCTCATTGGGAACCTAAAGACCCATGAGATGGAGAAGAAAGCAAGAGATGAGGCTACTACTTCAAAGAAGAAATCCATAGCCTTCAAGACTTCATCCACCAATGATGACGATGATGAAGACGAAGAAGAAGATGAGGAGCTAAACTCTACTTGTGCGGAATGTCAATAGATTTGTACCGGAAGAACAAGCTCAACTTCCGAAGAAAATTCGAAGGCAAAGAGGAGCGGAGGATCATATGCTATAATTGCCGCAAACCCGGACATATCATGGCGGATTGTCCGGAGTTCAAGAAGAAGATGACTTCCTCCTTCAAGCCAAGAAACCGGAGGAGAAGAAAGCCTACAAAGCAACATGGGATTCAGAAAGCGAGTCCGAAGAGGAGGTGGATCAAGCTAATATGTGTTTCTATGGCAAACACACCCAAGGTAACCCCTCAATCCCATGATGATGAAGATGATGAACTAAGTAAGGAAGTTCTAGTACATGCCTTGTAGAACTTTCTGAAACTTATGATAATAGAAACTTGAATGCTTAAATTACAAAAAGAAGCTGCTTTTCTTAAAATCATCTTGCCATTGTTTCTAAAGAAAAGATGATCTTTCTTCCAATCTTGTTTTCTATTCAAAATGAATTTGATGCTTATAAGATTTCTTGTAAGGTAAAACCCCTATTGTTGATAATAAAGAGATTTCTTCCTTTAAATCTAAGATGAGTGATTTTGAAAAAGTTTTAAAAGAATGTGCTTTTAATACAAAGAAGCTTGAAGAAAAATTTTCTAAAAAGAATACTTCCCATGTTAAATTTCTCATGATAAGATTTCCCATGCTCACAACACACAACACACACATGTTAAATCTTTCATGCTCACAATGCTCATGCTCACAAATCACACACTCATTATGCATTTAGATATGGTAGAGTATATAGATGCACATATTGTGGTAAATATGGACATTTAGCTTAGTTTTGCTATGATCAACTAAATAGAACAAATAATCTTGTTTGGGTCAATGACACTAACCCTAGAGGACCCAAGAAAATGTGGGTACCAAAATCAAGTCTTAAATTGTTTGATGTAGGTACACACCAAAGCTCCAAGACGTAGGGAGCGGTGGTACCTTGATAGTGGTTGTTCAAGACACATGACATGGGACATCAACAACTTCACAACCCTATCAAGGTACATGGAAGGTGGCTCCGTCACCTTCGGGGATGACTCCAAAGGAACTATCATCGGTATAGGTAACATTCAAATTGGTGCATCTCCTATTATTGAGAATGTTGTATTAGTAGATGGTTTAAAACATAATTTGCTTAGCATTAGTCAACTTTGTGACCGTGGACTTAAAGTTGTTTTTGATGATTCTTCTTGCAAGATTTTTGATGTTAAATCTAATGATGTATTCTTACCGGTTTTCGTGATAATAATGTTTATATCATTGACATGCTTAATTTAGATTGTTCTACTAAATGCTTGAATGCTTTTGATGAAAATTCTTGGCTTTGGCATAGAAGATTAGGACATGCATATTTTGACCATATCTCTAGGATTAATTCAAAGGAATTGGTGAAGGGTATACCTTGCTTGGATTTTGAGAAAGACCGCATTTGTGGTGCGTTCCAACTTGGGAAACAAACCAAGTCTTCCTTTAAACCAATCAAGGATATCATGTCAACTAGGCCTTTAGAATTAATTCATATGGATCTTTTGGACCAACTAAAACTAAGAGTTTAAATGGAAGTAGATTTGCATTTGTTTTAGTTGATGATTTTTCCCGTTTTACTTGGGTTTTCTTTTTGCAAAATAAAGATCAAACTTTTTCTCATTTTAAGATTTTTCGAAAAAGAGTTAAAAAAGAAAGGGTTTTCCGATTTTAAGAATAAGAAGTGATAGAGGTGGTGAGTTTATTAACCAACTCTTCATGACTTATTATGATGAAAAGGGAATTAAGCATGAAACGTCTTGTCCTAGAACTCCACAACAAAATGGAGTTGTTGAAAGGAAAATAGAACACTTCAAGAGATGGCTAGGACAATGATAAGTGAGTATGACCTCCCTCAATATTTATGGGCCGAGGCCGTAAACACCGCATGCTATATATCGAATCGTATTTATTTGTGCAAAAATTCTTCAAAAACATCATTTGAAATGTATCATTCTAGAAAACCAAATGTTGCATATTTTAAAGTTTTTGGATGCAAGTGTTTTGTTTTAAATACTAAGGATAATTTGGGTAAATTTGATGCTAAGGCTTATGAGGCTATCTTTGTTGGATATTCCTCTACTAGCAAAGCATATAGAGTTTTCAATAGATCTACACTTACCATAGAAGAATCCATGCATGTTAAATTTGAAGAGACTAATGTGGTTGTTGAGAATGTTGTAGAGATTGAACCATTAGGTGAAGACATGGAGAGACTATCCTTGAAGGACTCACCCGCTCAAGAAGATAAGCAAGAATCTATAGGTGAAGTTCAAGAGGATAAAGAGGAAAGCGCTCAACCGCTTCCCAAGCTTGGAGATACGCAACAAATCATCCTAAGGAGCTCATCTTGGGTGATGCATCTAAAGGAGTCACAACGCGCTCCAAACTCCATGACCTATGTGGTAACTTTGCTTTCATTTCTCATTTTGAACCCAAAGGCATTCTCGAAGTCGAGACGGACCCATATTGGTTGCTTGCCATGCAAGAGGAACTCAATCAATTTGAGCGCAACCAAGTTTGGCACCTTGTTCCTAAGCCCCACGATAGACCAATAATTGGTACTAAGTGGATCTTTAGAAACAAGATGGATGAGTCCGAAATGTCATTAGGAATAAAGCTAGGTTAGTGGCCCAAGGTTACACTCAAGTTGAGGGAATTGACTTTGAGGAGACCTTTGCACCCGTAGCACGGCTTGAAGCCATAGGATGACACAGCTTTTGCATGTTTTAAAAACTTTAAACTTTTTCAAATGGATGTGAAAAGTGCATTTTTGAATGGTTTTATTAATGAAGAAGTTTATGTTGCTCAACCTCCCGGTTTTGTTGATCATGTTCATCCCGATTTTGTTTTTAAACTTGATAAAGCTTTGTATGGATTGAAACAAGCTCCAAGAGCTTGGTATGAAAGGCTTTCTAGTTTTCTCATTTCAAATGATTTTATTAAAGGCAAAGTAGACACAACTCTTTTCACTAAGCATGTTGATAATGATATTTTAATTGTGCAAATTTATGTTGATGATATAATTTTTGGATCTACTAATGAGCTTTTGTGCAAGGATTTTGAAAAGGTAATGCAACTAGAGTTTGAAATGTCTTCCATGGGTGAGCTTAATTTCTTCCTTGGACTCCAAATCAAGCAATTGCAAGACGGAACCTTCATTAACCAAGCCAAGTACGCAAAGGAGCTAGTAAAGAAGTTTGGGCTTGAAGGATCAAAGGCTTGCAACACTCCAATGGCAACTACAACCAAGCTTGATAAGGATATCAAGGTAAAAATGTTGATATTAAATTATATAGAAGCATGATAGGAAGTCTTTTATATTTAACGGCAAGTAGGCCGGATATCATGTTTAGTGTGTGTCTTTGTGCTAGATTTCAATCGTGTCCTAAAGAGTCTCATCTTATTGCGGTAAAACGCATTATTCGTTATATTAAGGGCACAATTGGAATGGGTCTTTGGTATCCGAAAACTAGAGATTTTTCAATGACTAGCTATTCGGATGCCGACTATGCGGGTTGTAGAGTAGATAGAAAGAGTACTAGTGGGACATGTCAATCTCTTGGTAATTGTCTTGTTTCATGGTCCTCTAGGAAGCAAAATTCCGTAGCTCTCTCAACCGCCGAGGCGGAGTATGTTGCCGCGGGGGCTTGTTGTGCACAAGTCCTTTGGATGAAACATACTCTCCTTGATTTTGATTTGCACTTTGATCATATAAAAAATTTTATGATAATACTAGTACTATACACATGACCAAAAATGCAAATCAACATAGTAAGACCAAGCACATTGAGATTAGATATCACTTTCTTAGAGATCATTTTGAGAAGGTGATATAGATATTGATTATGTTTCCACGGATTTACAACTAGCCGATATTTTTCACTAAACCTCTTGATTTTGCTAGATTTTCGTTTATTTGTGGAGAACTTAATGTTTGTATTATTGAATAGACATGTTTTTCATAACCCTTTTTGATGTATGACAAAAGGGGGAGAATAAGTTTACATGACAAAAATAAGTTCATTTGGTCTTGGTTCCATATGAATTTATTATGCTTTAATTTTAAGATTTGTTTTATGAATTCTTGTGTTTTAGTCGTTTTGGTATTTTTGGTATCAAGAGCAATTTTTGTGTTTTATATATTTGTTTCTATTGGTTTCAATATTTGGTGCATCATTTCAATTATTGACATCTAGAGCATATTTTTGTGTTTTATGTATAGCATAATTTGAGGGGGAGTTTTCTCCTCCCTACATTTTTGTTAATAGCCTATTTGTTTTGTCATCATCAAAAAGGGGGAGATTGTTGGCCCAAGAGGTTACACTCTCCAATTGTTTTGTGTTTTGATGATAACAAACCAAATAAGTGCTATTTGGTACTAATCATTTGTTCAAGATGAGTTTCAGGTTTTGTACCATGTTTAGAGTCCATTCGCTTTGCTATTGCAAGAACTCCTAAGTTCCTCAAAGCAAGGAAGGCAAATTGCACATCAAGGAAGGATCAAAGAAGAGAAGGCTCTAGCAAGGCATTGGATGGCTCTGATTATAACACAATATTGCATATTTTACCACATAATCCCCATGCATATTACAAATAAATACATGATTTTTACTAATCTTCTCTACATATTTGCAGGTACACACTCTAAAGGAGAGAAAGCCAATAATCACTTTAATTATCACTAATTAAAGTGATTAATCTAAGATCAAGATAAAGCCAAGATTTGAATTTGATTCAGTTACGATCTGCGCGCCAATCCAAGATTCCAGAAGGTCCACGTGGCCAAACAAACTCGTAGCAACCTGTACCAGAAAGCTGTTACTCACGGAATCCGTTGTGCCGCGATTTCCCGCCAAAACGCGGCAATCCTAGGTCGTTATGACCTCAGATTTTGCGCCAACAAACTTGGCTCTCGAAGGTTCTCTCCCATGCTATAAATACTGGACTTGGACCTGCGTACAAAAACTGAACAGAGAAGAGAGAGAGATTAGTGTAAAGCTTGTAATTTTGTTAGTTTTTGTTTAGAATTTTTAGCTCTCTATGATCTTCTTCTCCCTAGATTTCATTGCAAGAGAGAGTTGTATGAGAGAGAGAGAGAGCTTGTATTCATCAAGGAGTGACAACTTGAAGCTATGCAAGGATTGATCCATTCTATACTTCTCTACTTGAGCTTGATTCTAGTTTGATTGCTTTCTTTACTTGCTTTGTTTACTTTCTTGCAATTTAATTCATGCTTTGTTTTGCTTTTGTAATGGCTAGTAGTAGCTAATTCTTTCTCCATGTACTAGCTAACCACTAACCTTGCTAACTACTAACTCATGGGTGATTGCTTTATTTCATCTTGCAAGTTGTATGGTCTTCTCTTCTCCGATGGGTTTTCTTTCATTTCTTGGCAATATCTTGTTGTAATTCTCCATATGATTCATGTGTGCCTCATTTAGAGCCTTGTCTTTGAACAAGTGCCTTGATGGAACATGGAGATGGATCACCAATATGCTATTTGATGTACAACTTCTTTATGTCCATTAATGAATGTTGTATGTTCTTCATTTGCATCCCTTGAGTGTATCTCTTTTGATTCCATTATTGAAAGTCTATCTTGTAGGCCTATGACCATCTATGGAGGCTACAAGACAAGTCCAAGAATGATCCCCCATCATCCTAGTGGGAAAGTAATTAGACCAACACGCAAGACAAATCCATGCCGATGAATCAACATGAGGCACGCATTCACTATCACGGAGTTTAGTAAGTTTTAGCAAGGTAGCAAGGTTAGCTAGTCATGGTTTTCTTACATTCAAAGTCTTCTTCAAGTTTACTTTCTTTTTAGATTGTTAGTCCAAAGCCAAACTCGATTTTGATTTCTCTCGATTTCCACCATGAACATATCCATCCTTTCTTTCATTTGTTTTTCCATTTTGTTTTTATTCTTTTAAAAGCAAAGAAGAATTCTCGTTTCCTAACTTCACTACCACTCGTAAAGCTTCCATCGCGAGCTCTCCCTGAGGTTCGACTCGGTATAGCTCTATGCTATAGCGGAGACAAGAAAGGTACATAAATACATTTTTATACTCATAATACGTATACCTCCTTAGTCTTAATCAATTTTTGGCGCCGTTGCCGGGGAGAGCAACGTTTTTGGTTTAAAGTGAAGTACTAAACGATTCTTCTTCTCTGTTGCAGGTTACAGGTTGAAGAAACAGAAAATCTTGCATTGCAGTGACATACAAGTGGACCTGGGCCTCTGCTCAAGAAAGCAGAGACCAGGATCCCTCCAAATTGCCGCAATTTCTGGGATTTTGCCGCAGAATTGCGGCAATAAGGAGTGAACTTCTGATAAAATTTCTGCAGGGCTTGCTTCTCTGCAAAATACAGCTGCTGATATATCTGAAATTCTGTATTCTTCACCATACTCCTGCTTAATTAAACAACAGTAAAAAGTTGGTTGAAATTGTTAAAAATTGTTTAGACACTTGCATTTTAGGCACGTGTCTTTCAATTCTTTTACTTTTACTGTTGAAGAGTGCTGGAGGCAAGGTACGTTTCGCATTGCATTTAGACTAGGACAAACTCTTTGCTTGATTTTCATGCTTTGAGTGAATCTTAGTTATATCTCTTGTACACTTGCACCAATTCAATTTTAAGGGCATTACCGATAAACAAGATAAGGTGGGGAGTTCATTACCCTTTCCTTAGCCCACAAACCACCATCCCAGCACTCACAATCCCAAGCTTGTAAATAAAATTTGAATAGACGTTGGCCCTAGGGACATCTCGGACTCATTAGGAGATTTTCCTAAGGGGGAAAAGTGTTGGAAATTGACTTTTGTAAAATCAGTGTCTAGGAAAGGGGTTGAGGGCCGAAAGCCCGAAGGTTGCTGGTTACTTAATTAAGGAACGTCTTTGGACGAAAAACCTCCCACCAACCTTACCCTTCCCTGGCTGATTCGCTTATAGTCAAAGTCTACACTAAACCTCCTGTGGACGATCTAAGTTAGGAGTCGTCTAGGTCCAGGATCCTTATATAGCTGGGATTGATTTTTCTTTTATTGTTTGTAATTTTTCTTTTTCGCTGGTGTGATCGGTGCGCGTTGTTTGTGGATTTATATTTGAGAGTGGTTCTGTGATCATCATTCTGCTAGACTTTCTACACTTACACAACCACTTGACACCATGACCAACAACGTCTCACTTCAAGATCGATTTTATCCGATTCACACCTCCATTCCATCTTGCATTCTTCTCCCCGAGCCGAATACAAATCACTTCGAGCTGAAACCACAATTCATTAATACACTTCCCCATTTCCATGGTCTAGAGTCTGAGGACGCATACCTCTTTATTCGTGAGTTTGAAGAGGTATGCCAAATGATGAGAATTTCCCAATTGTCTGAGATGCTGTTAGGTTGCGGTTCATACCGTTTGCACTTAAGGATTTAGCTAAGAAATGGCTTTATAATCTTCCAGTCAGTTCCATATCTTTATGGGAGGATTTTGTTAAAGTCTTTCTTAAGAAATTCTATCCTATCCACAAAACAGCCCTCATGCGCAAGAACATAATGCAATTCAAGCAGGAACAAATGAACCTTTCTGGAAGTATCTTGAGCGTTTCAAAGACCTTCTTGCCCTGTGTTCCCATCACGGCATAGAGAAATGGCGTCTATGCCAGATTATCTATGATGGATTAGATTACCAAACAAAAACCCTTTTAGAATCCATGTGCCAGGGGAATTTTTGAAGAAAGATGAACATCAGGGGTGGGATCTCTTTGAAACCCTAGCTGAGAAAACCATTCAGTGGGAGTCATGCCCTGATAAACCGACTCCCACCACTTCCAGAACTGGTACACACTCCAAAGAATCCTCTATAGCTGCAGAAACCAAGATCACACAATTAATGAAGAGGATAGAACTGCTTGAGTCAAAAAGGAATTCTGTGGTCAACCAGGTCAACCCATTGCCTTTGACTAAACCGGGTTGCACCAACTGTCATGACCTGAGCCATGTCTTTGAGGAGTGTCCATTATATCACCCCAATCATGTCAGGAGAACACGAATGCAGCTTTTACCAGACACAATAATCATCCATACTCCAACACTTACAATTCAGGATGGCAGAACCATCCAAATTCTTTATGGAGTCAGTCTGGTCCTGAGCATCATATGCCACCACTTCCATATCCATACAATGCTCAGTTTCACCCATCCAGTTTCGATCATAATTCACTGTATGTTCATCCATCTCAAAGTCCACCACAGTCATATCAGTCTTATCATATGCCACCACCATATGACCAATCACAATTCCAATCTCCATATTTTCAACATCCACCCCAAAATATTCTGAGATATCTGAGTTGAAGAAAATGCTAGAAACCTTTACAAAGAACCAGGAGCAGGAGTTGAATAAAATGAAGGTCCAAATTGGTCAATTGGCTGAGAATCAAAAAGTTTTTTCCCAAACCAGCCATTGCCAAATCCCAAACACCACTTCTCTTTGAATAAAGTGGAAGATTCAGGACCCAGTCAATGTCATGCTATTCATACCCTGAGATCTGGAAAACAAATAGACAATAAGGTTTCTAGTCCACCATCTCATCCAGTACCAAAGCCAACACCTCATGTCCCAATGCCACCAACTTTTGACAAACCATCTTCTAGTGCAGAGCCATCCACATCTCAAGCCAAGGGGAAAGAAAAGATAGATGAGCAACCTTATAAGCCTAGAATACCATATCCAAATAGGCTTCTAAATAACAAGTCAAATGCTCACATGGAGAAGTTAAAAGAAATGTTCAATAAGGTCCAACTCAATGTCCCTCTTCTTGATGCCATACAACAAGTACCATCATATGCCAAATTCTTAAAGGAGATGTGCACTAAGAAGAGGAAGACCCAAGTCCCTAAGAAAGTCTTCCTAGCATCATCCATCACTGAGTTGCTCACTGGTCCAATTCCTATTAAATACAAGGACCCAGGAAGCCCCACCATTTCATGCATCATAGGACAGACTACAATCAATAGGGCACTTCTTGATTTGGGGGCCAGCATTAATCTCCTACCTTTCTCTGTGTACCAACAATTGGGGTTAGGTGATCTCCTCCCAACCCAATTGACCATCCAATTGGCTGATCGCTCTGTTACTAAACCCAAGGGGTAATTCATGATGTCCTTGTCAAAGTTGGAGAATTCTTTTATCCTGTTGACTTTGTTGTCCTTGAAACAAAACCAGTGTCAAATTCCAATCAAAGGGCACAAATTCCTGTCATTCTGGGACGACCATTCCTGGCTACTGCAAATGCAATCATTAATTGCCGGAATGGATCAATGAGGTTGACCTTTGGTAACATGACACATGAACACAATGTCTTCCACACACAGCCTCACAAAACAAAAGATCAAACATTTGAGGTTAGCTTCATTAGTACAATTGTGAGGAGGAAGGTGAAGATCCAAGAGATGAGTCACAATCTTGTGATTCTCTTATCCGAGTACCCTTTAAAACGGGAAAAGTTGATTTGGATATTTTCACTTTCAATGAACCAAATCTGACTGTATCTGAACCTCCTATTGATATATCATTTGAAGACTTGTTTGCTGAAGAGATCATGTGTTTAGATGAGTCAACTCGGGGTAAGTTAGCTGATTGTCCACTTCCGGATGTTGATTTGAGTTTTGAAGAATTATATAGAGAAGAGCTGAAATTTCTTGACATTGGAAGTGATGAGATTCTGAGTGAAGGTGGTGACAAGGCATTTGTTTGTGAACAATGTGGTGGAATGAGTGTGAATGAAAATAACAACCAATTGAAACTGGAAAAACCTAAGGTTAGAATAATTCAGACCGTTTCCCAATGGAGCTCAAGAAAGAGAACACATTGGAACGATGGGAAACGGGCCAGAGGAAAAAGACCAAAAGCCTAGGTAATGGTTACATTTGTATATACTCTTTGTAAATAATTTTTTGCACTTTTTTGTAAATAAAAGTTTCTTACCTCTTACCTATTTCATGCATACATATATCATGATGCATTGAGGACAATGCATGAAATAAGTGTGGGGGAGGGTTTACTAACATAGAGTTTTTAGATTTTCTTTCTTTTATACTTCTTTTAGAGTTTTTAGACTTTCTTTCTTTTACATTCCTTTTAGAAATAAATAAAAAATAAAAAAATAATATAAAAAAATAATAAAAAAATATATAATAAAAAAAATAAAAACTTTTTGAAATAAGAGACAAAAGTTTTGATCTATTTTTAAGAAAATTAAGATGTATCTTAGAAATTAAGAAAGCTTTAATTATGACATCTTAAATTTAGTTAAAATAATAGATCTTGTTTGAGATTATAGGCTAAGTAAGTAAAATTGGTGAGATATTCTTATCTTGAATTTTTTGCCTTAGATAAGTATGCACTTCACACTTACACATTTTTGGGATGGAAACAAAGACAAAAAATGCCATATAAATAAAATAAAAAAAAAAAAAAGAAAAAAAATATAATAAAAGATCACTTATTAAGCTGGATAACTATGCCTCAAGAAGCATGATTATTCACGCCTAACGGTGATTAAAAATAATCCCCTTTAGTTTCGTGGCCTTTTCTACTTGAGACCTTAAACCCGAGGGATGTTTTCTCGTCTGGTGCCCTAAGACCGTCTGGTTTGGGAGTCATCGGTTAAAGGCTCGCTACAAGGGTAGACTAGAAAGCCTAAACTAAGGGAAGAAAAAAAAACAGAAAAGAAAAATATATATATATATAAATAAATAAATGGCTTGATGGTTGGAGTTGAAATCCCAGAAATCTTCACTTACACGGTGTGCATACTATCTAGGTTTTATGAAAGATAAAATATTCAATCCAATTTTGAACTCTTACCTTAATTAAAAACAAGATCTTGCATGGAGACTAAGTTTAAGGAAGAATGATTATAGGTGGACTTATGACCTAGGATCACTTATATTTTTGCAAAAATAGTTCGTAAACATGTCTCTTGTTCAAATGCGTTTTCAAAACACTAACATTTGTTTTCTTTCTTTATGGATTTTGTGGGTGTAATCCGCTGAAAACCCTCAGGAGACAACACTCCTCCTCTAGGGTAACCTAGAGGTTTAACGGCTTGTTGCACATACTCAGTGCAATCGCGTCACCTGCGAAAGTGGTGTAATAAAATTTGTAGTTAGGATTTTCTTTTCTTTTCTTTGTTTTGCTCGGAACGAGCAAAAGAATAAGTGTGGGGGTGTGATTATAACACAATATTGCATATTTTACCACATAATCCCCATGCATATTACAAATAACATGATTTTTACTAATCTTCTCTACATATTTGCAGGTACACACTCTAAAGGAGAGAAAGCCAATAATCACTTTAATTATCACTAATTAAAGTGATTAATCTAAGATCAAGATAAAGCCAAGATTTGAATTTGATTCAGTTACGATCTGCGCGCCAATCCAAGATTCCAGAAGGTCCACGTGGCCAAACAACTCGTAGCAACCTGTACCAGAAAGCTGTTACTCAACGGAATCCGTTGTGCCGCGATTTCCCGCCAAAACGCGGCAATCCTAGGTCGTTATGACCTCGGATTTTGCGCCAACAAACTTGGCTCTCGAAGGTTCTCTCCCATGCTATAAATACTGGACTTGGACCTGCGTACAAAACTGAACAGAGAAGAGAGAGAGATTAGTGTAAAGCTTGTAATTTTGTTAGTTTTTGTTTAGAATTTTTAGCTCTCTATGATCTTCTTCTCCCTAGATTTCATTGCAAGAGAGAGTTGTATGAGAGAGAGAGCTTGTATTCATCAAGGAGTGACAACTTGAAGCTATGCAAGGATTGATCCATTCTATACTTCTCTACTTGAGCTTGATTCTAGTTTGATTGCTTTCTTTACTTGCTTTGTTTACTTTCTTGCAATTTAATTCATGCTTTGTTTTGCTTTTGTAATGGCTAGTAGTAGCTAATTCTTTCTCCATGTACTAGCTAACCACTAACCTTGCTAACTACTAACTCATGGGTGATTGCTTTATTTCATCTTGCAAGTTGTATGGTCTTCTCTTCTCCGATGGGTTTTCTTTCATTTCTTGGCAAGTACTTGTTGTAATTCTCCATATGATTCATGTGTGCCTCATTTAGAGCCTTGTCTTTGAACAAGTGCCTTGATGGAACATGGAGATGGATCACCAATATGCTATTTGATGTACAACTTCTTTATGTCCATTAATGAATGTTGTATGTTCTTCATTTGCATCCCTTGAGTGTATCTCTTTTGATTCCATTATTGAAAGTCTATCTTGTAGGCCTATGACCATCTATGGAGGCTACAAGACAAGTCCAAGAATGATCCCCCATTATCCTAGTGGGAAAGTAATTAGACCAACACGCAAGACAAATCCATGCCGATGAATCAACATGAGGCACGCATTCACTATCACGGAGTTTAGTAAGTTTTAGCAAGGTAGCAAGGTTAGCTAGTCATGGTTTTCTTACATTCAAAGTCTTCTTCAAGTTTACTTTCTTTTTAGATTGTTAGTCCAAAGCCAAACTCGATTTTGATTTCTCTCGATTTCCACCATGAACATATCCATCCTTTCTTTCATTTGTTTTTCCATTTTGTTTTTATTCTTTTAAAAGCAAAGAAGAATTCTCGTTTCCTAACTTCACTACCACTCGTAAAGCTTCCATCGCGAGCTCTCCCTGAGGTTCGACTCGGTATAGCTCTATGCTATAGCGGAGACAAGAAGGGTACATAAAATACATTTTTATACTCATAATACGTATACCTCCTTAGTCTTAATCAGGCTCAAAGACTTGAAGATAGCTCAAGAAGTCTTCATGTATTTTGTATTTTTAGTTTTATAGCTTGTTAAAGAATAGAGATTGGGTTTGAAACTCAATCACACACGTTTTTGCGCATATACTATTTCTTAGTTTATTTCCTATAAAATATACAAAAATATTTTGCATACAAGATTTTGCCTACAGATATATATTTATGTTTTATACTAATCCCTGTTCAAAAGTAGTTTTGTTAAAATCAAAATCCTCTTTGTTTTCTTTTTAAAATTGACTTTTTGACCTGATCCGGTCGACCGGGTCGGTCGACCGAGTCTGTGTCAGTCTGGTCCGGTCGACCGGACCAGTCGACCGAAGTCCTGGCAGATGCACGTATCCGTGTGCACGTCTGTCGGTCGACCGGGGCGGTCGACCGGACTATTATTTTAGCTCACAGTTTTATCGGTCGACTGGGTCGGTCGACCGCTAGCCTGTAACGGTCAAATTTTTTATACTACCGGTCGACCGGCCCGGTCGACCGATCCGACCGTTTGAACAGTAACGGGCAGATTTTTAAGAGCTGTTTATTTTTGTCTTTTGTGTTTAAAAATTCGTTTAAAGATTTATATTGAATCTAATATTATTTAATTAGCCTTAAGTTTATTTTATCTCTTAACCTAGCCTCTCCTATAAATAGGGGTGTTTAGGGAGAGATTCATTACAACATTTTATTGCTAGAAAATTCAAAGTTTAAGGCTTTCAAGAGAGACTTGTTTCTTGGTTTTTGTGCTAAATTTCTCACTGATTTTCTGAAGGGTTTTTCAAATTCTCTCTGATTTAATTCTCTTTTCTTCACTTACAACAAGAGCTTCATTCCTACTCAATATTCTCTAAGGACCTTTGTAAGGGAAGAGATATTTGAAAGAGAGAGTTTGTGGTCTTTTGACTACCAAGGAAATTACTTGTTCTTGAGATTGTAGGAGTTGGGTACTCCATTGTAATTGTTCTTTGTGATAGTGGAAGTAGCTAGAATCCTTCTGGGGAAGGCGGGGAGTAGAGCTGGGTGCTCGAACCTCGATAACATATCCTTGTGTTTGCGATTGGTTTACATTCTTGCAATTCTTACTCTATTTTGCTTGCACTTATTACTTGCTCATCATATTCATTGTCATACTTACTTGCTTGCATTCATCTTGTGATTGTTGTAGCTTTAAATTTTTAATTTGCCCTTGATTAGCATTGTCACCTATTCACCCCCCCCCTCTAGGTGACTTTTCAAGGTGTTCGGCCTATGGGATGTCGACTCGCAGGAGAACAAGGTTATCCTAGTTGTCTGGAATTTTGATGCAGGTGCTCATGGGGGACCTTGCCTACTGCCGATCTTGAAGCAAAATTGAGAAAGTTAATAACCGTTGACTTTAATAATCGCAATTGGAGTTGGATGCTGAATTCGTACAGACCTCCCATTCCGCCAATTATTCCAAGGTGCCTACGTTAGGGAAAGGTTAGCTCACCCCCGAACTTGAGGAGTCTATTCAGGAGGAGAGCAATCCTGACTCCGAGACAGATTCTGCCTGTAGGGTGGGCCAACCAGTTAGTAGTCCTGAGAAGCCGAAGGTCAGAAGGGATAAGGCTTTGGATAAGAAGAAGAGAGCACTCGCTCTATCTTCGCGCCTTCCATGGCTAAGGTTTATGCTCTAGATTTTTTTTCTAGTTTTTTTGGAAACTATTTCCCGATGTCTTGTTTTCAGTTTGTAGAAGAAGCGCTGGCTTCGGTTCGATGAATTCGACTATGAGGAGATAATGAGCTTGCTAAAGTCGTGACCACTACCCCGTGTATGCCTGTAGAGTAGCCCCCTATTGCTACGGAGGGTAGGGTTTGGTCCCCAGTTCGTGTGGAAGATTTTTGTAACTTCTCCTGCCCTTAGGACTTCTGAGGAGGTTATAGGTACAACTTTGGTGGTGGTCGTCGGACCTTCTACTGCTATATTGCCCCCTAAGGATAGGCCTGAGGTGATGACACCCTAACCTTGATGGCGCTGGTCTCAGGTCCTCACGTAGACTCGAGAGGGTGGATGCTGCGAGTTTCTTCTGTCTGGCAACAGTGCAGGGATTATGGGAGGTGCTGGCTCCTCAGGGGCTACCTCCTAGTTCCTCGAGACACCTTCGGGATGGACCGGTACTGATCTTGAATTGGGACTTTTCCTCTGAAGGGGCTGTCGATGTGGCTCTTGGGTATGGAGACTTCCTCGGAGAGCTTGAAGAACTCAAGGTCCTAACCTTGAAGGAATGGAGATGGCGCATGAAGAACGGGGTTTTCAGAGTAAGTGATGTGATTACTTTGTCTGGCGTTGTTTTTTTGGGGTCTGACTTTGGCCTTTCTTTTAGGACGTAATACTCATCTTAGAGTTGCTGGATGACCATTGAGATGCCTTGAAGGCAAAGGAAGTGAGGTGGCTGATTTAAGAAAAAGAAGAAAATCGAACCCAAAGCTTCCATCGCTCCCCCTCGTTGTGGACACGACTTGTTTAGCTTCTTAGCTATAATGATAGTTTCGAGAGAATAATAGTACCTTTTTAAGAACATAACTCAGTTTCAGACTCTCCCATTTTCATGCATGGTTTCCCTACGAGCAAAGTGGTCCTTATGAGTGGCTGCATTTAGTTTTCTATAGTCAATGCAAACTCGAATCTTTGTGGGGAATCGAGTTTGAACTAACTCTTTGTTCTCGTTTTTCTCCATAGTGAATCTAGATTTCTTTGAAACCACGTGTTGGCTCGAGGCCTTTCATCTTAGTTTTGATGATGACTAACTTATGAAGGTTAATTTACTAATGATTTTATATTTAATAAGTTTCAGATGTTGATCATGATCTTAGTAGAGATTTGACTTCAATAAGAGATTCACAGTCAAAGTGTTGAAGCAAATAAGTGTTGATTCAAGAGCTCACATCGTAACGATCGCATCAAGCTCACTTGGATCGAGTCAGCTTGGAGAAGGAGTTCTACAAGAAGACCTCAGTTAGTTTAGTTTAGTTTTTATTTAGATCTTGTATAAAGATAGTTAGTCTTGATATGCTCAAGTACACACACACAAAAGATAAATAATTTTTGATTTCAGTTTAATCATTTTGGTATTTCAAGAACATATCTTTGATTTTCATGAATAGATGGAAAACCAAACAAGTTTTACATAGATGAAATCAAAACAAGTTTTACATGGTTTAATGTATATTAGATTTCATCCATATACATCTATGTTTCATATTATCTTAAAAAAAAAACTTATTTTGATGTATATCTAGTTAATGGTTTCAAATTTTATTTTTAACAAAACTTAGTTTTGGATTTAATGTCAAAAATATAAATATATCTTTTAGTTTTTTTATTCATACACACTATGCTTTAATTATGTTTCGATATCTTGTTTTTGTATTTGAACAAGTTTTTGAGAAATAGTTTTTTATTTTGAAGTCTTCTCAAAAACTCTTGACGACAAAAATAAAATGTGTTTCTGAAAAATTTTTTGGTTTCAAGCTTAATTTCTATGCCTCAAAAATAGTTCAAATTATTTGTAATATGGGTTAATTTTTAATCAAACATATTTGTATTTCAAGTGCTTATATGAACTTATTTCTGTGAATTTTATGTGATTTTAGGGGTATTTAAAAGACTAAGTTTCTAAACCCTGAAACCCAGTTTGAGACCACTGGCGGTTGACTGACCGGTCGACCGGACCAGATCTCGATCGATCGGGCTGTTGACCGATGTGCACAGGACATGCACAAGGCTCTGACCATTGGGCCAGTCGACCATGCTATCGACCGACTGGTCGACCGACCAGAGAGTTCACTCTCTGGTTCTGGCCTCGGTCGACCGGGCGGTCGACCGACAGGCAAATTACCTTGGGGTGATGGACTGGCCGCTCGACTGACAGCCCCAACGGTTAAAAATTTGACCATTGGCTGGTCGACCGACAGGCCATTCTGGGCCTGATTTAGACCCCAACGGCTATATTTTGGGAATCCTATAAATATAGGTTCCCTTGGCCTGTTTCTCCCAAGATTTTTTAGAGTAATTTTCCCACCTTCTCAAGTGTTTTTATCTCTCAACTCTGTCTTTCTTATATCTTACATTACTTTACATTGTTCATATTCATATGTTAGATATAGTTTATGTGTGCCCACACTTGTGTTGAACAAAGAGAGGTTTTAAAGCACCTTAATTCTTAGTCTAGAGGAATCTAGAGGAGTAGTTTCAGAGCCTTTCATTCGGAGTTCAGGCGCACTTTTGGTTACACATAGTGTGTTTACAATTAAGTTTTTAATTCTGCATCATATGTCGTAGATTAGCTAGTACACCTATTCACCCCCTCTTAGTACACTTTCAATTAATATCAGAGCCTCCGCTCCTGATATTCGGTTTAACCACCTAGATGCGAGATCCTTGGATAGCTAATCTAGTATTGAATTACACACATATATTTTATTCACTTATGGATTTTCTTGCCCCTCCCATGTATGATGTTTCCAACATTGACATGTGAAAGTTTAAGATGAGTGCATACCTGAAAGCCCAAGGATTGCATGTGTACCTTACCACTAACAAGAAATCACATTTTGATAATGACAAGTATTTAGGGGCTAATGCACAAGCTATAGATGCCCTTAAGCAAACACTTAACAAAGAGCATCTTTCTATTATTTCTCATTGTGATTCTGGTTTTGCAGTGTGAAACACATTGACCTCTCTCAAGTTACAAGCGATAACCTATGTGGAGAAGGAATCTAGTGGAGATGAGACCAGCCAAGCTTGCTTCATGGTCAAGAGATTGACTCCCTTGAAGTAAAATCGAACACTCAACTAGATGATAATGCTTGTTCTTTATATAATAATAATGCTATAGATGCCCATGCTTTAAATGAAGAACTTTCATTATTTTGTGAAAACTTGTAAAATAAATATAAACTTTTCAAAAAAGTTTTAAATTAAAAGAAAATAAAAATTTGTTTTCTAAATTTGATATGATTTTGCAAGAGAAGGTTGAGATTTCTAATGAAAGGGACTTATTGAAATCCCAACTTGACCTTGCCTTAAAAGAAAATGAATTTTTAAAAAATAAAAATAATTTTGATCTTGTTTTGAAGAAAAATGAGATTTTATCTTCAAAACTAGATTTTGTTTTAAAAGAAAATGATGTTTTGAAAAACAAAATTGTTTTAATTTAAAAGAATTTTATTTAGTTTCAAAAGAAAAATATTTCTTTAAAAAATGATTTTTCTTCTCATGTTTGTCATATTTCTAGTGCTCCATCTACTAGTGATAAACATGTTGCATACTCCGCTTCTTCTTCAATTATTGAAAATAATATTTGTATTTTGAAGAAAAGTGTAAATTGTTTGGGCTCCACTTTGAGCCATTATGCTATGGATCACAAAAGATTGGAATTCATGTTTCGCAAGAAACATGCTCCACCTATGCATACACACAAATTACGGTATACACATGCTCATCATGCTTACACACATAATTTGTATGCTCATGTGTATACTTGTACACATTTTGTACGTACAGGTCATCTTGTAACGTTTTGTTATGATAGAATACATAATTCAAATTTTATAAATAAATTTGTTTGAGTTAGAAAGGTGCTAACCCGCTGGACACAAAAAGATATGGGTATCAAAATCTACTCCTATTGTATTTGATGTAGGTGCAGGCTCTAACACGATGTGAGAGCAGATGGTGGATGCGATTTGAGTCTAAAGATCATATTTATGGACACATCATTTTCAAGGGATGTTTAGGTGGGAAGAACATCATGGTTTTAGAGACCTAGAGACTAGTTCATATGGTTTGATAACTATCTCTAAACTCCCATTTTTGTTTATGCATTAGTATTGATATTTTAGTATTATTGGTTTTCATGCTCATTATGTTTAAATGCAATGCCTATCAAACTTGTGATATACTTAGATAGTCTTTGGGATACACCTATGATTCATATTTTTGTGTTCTCACTATTGTTTAACTAATATGTATATCCTACTTCATATAACCCGTGCATTTAACCTAATAATCATATTTGTTTATATTTTTGTGCCTCATATTTTGATTACTTGTTTAGATGTAGTCTTCATTAAAACCTGTGTTTATACGCATATCATTAGTGAGCTACACTTGATTATCACGTGTTTGTACTTCATTTCTTATTTATACTCATTACATATACTTGTATAACCTTGTTTTGATGATTCCTACATCTTTACTTATTTTTCCTATATCGTACATGTTTTCGCATTTTGCTTCATGTATATGTTAATTTTGTCTAAAACTATAAATATACATGTCATCCTAGAGCCACTTGACTTCATGCAATATACTTTTGTGGAATCAATTTATATTTGGAATATGTATGTATACTTTTAGTTTCAACAAAACATACATATATCTTGAAGCTTGTTTAGTTTTTGATAAAAATAGAATTTTTTTTAATTTTGATGATTTCATTTCAAAGTGAGCTTCAATGCCTTATCTCCATGAATTTGTTCATTACATGATTCTTACACTCGATATATCTTATTTACTCATGATTTTTGTCTCATGAGAATATATATATGCTTTATTGCTTTTTGAGTGTCGTTTCTCGTGTAATTTTCATATTGCATGGATATATTTGTGTTTTATTAATTACTTGAAGAATTTAGTACTAGTTTTCAAATTATCATAAAACTACTTTCGTGATTCTTCAATTTGGCAGTGATTTTTAAATATGCTAAAATATTTTCAAATCATATTTTTGAAAACTCCTACAACTAAAGGGCGATTGGATGGGCGATCATGCCTTGTATGCTCTAGAAAATCTATTTAAGAATCAGAAAGGGTCCGCTTACTTTATTTTCTTTAGTCAAAGGCACCATGATTACTTCGGGAGAAACGAAATTGGGAGATATACTGGGAATTACTACAACAGGACCAAGGATTTATGGTAAGACCTTTACATCTCTAAATTGGAATAAATCGTAGGCTCTCACTATGCAAGAACGGTTATGCCTGTTACGAAATTCCCACGTTCTAAATACCCCTCTATTCTAGCAGGGACAAGTATGGATAGTGGCGGATATCTCGGTATGCCAATTCCAATAATAAAACACGACAATCTAAACGGATATTGAATGATCTTAACCGTAGATCATTTATCACAGAAAAATATTCGCACCATTAGTTATATCATAAACAACTTACTTATAGACCAACACTCTTCCATAAGGAGAGGACCAGAAAAAGAAGACAAACACTTGTACTGAGAAAATCCTCTTATAACACACAGAAAAAGATAGTGAACCCTTCCTCTCTCCTCCATATGGCTTTTTTCATTCTGAGTATGCATGAAAGGTAATTATGAGATATCCATGATTTTAATGAAATTTATTTTGTATACTTATGTTTTCTATACATATATGGATCATATCTAAATTAATATTATATTGCTCTGATACATACATAGATGTTTTCTTGTGCTTTAAACATATATGCCATACATTTTAGCACAAATTATTTCTTGCTAAGCTTGATTTTGTCCTTAATGCCAATTGTTTTTCAATTTGTATCATATACAAGCTTATGCATTATTTTTATTAGTATTTCATAAAGGGATGAAAAATTCTTGTTTTATCTTTCAATTGATTTTATTTTCTATTGGTATCTTACTCCTACTCTTTATGATGAAAAATACTTTATTTTGGTATATGCTAATATTTTCAATATTGATATCAAAATTTTTGTTTTAAAAAATATTTATTGGTATTGTTTATTTGTCTTCATCCCCTTGTTGATGAGTGACAAAAAGGGGAGAAGAATTTAGGATTATATATGCATGTTTTATTTAGTGCTTATATATATATATATATATATATATATATATATATATATATAATATATATATATCTTGTTTTTATTGGATATCTTGAGCCTACATTGCATATCTTATTATTGTTTTTATTTGGTATTTTTGTGCTACATTGCATATCTTTATATGTTTATTGATTATGCATGAGTTAAGGTGGAGCTTCTATGAACCCTATCCTTAATGAATGCACATATACCCTTATAAGTTTTGTCATCATCAAAAATGGGGAGATTGTTAGCACAGAGGCCTTTCACCTTAGTTTTGATGATGACTAACTTATTAAGGTTAGTTTACTAATGAACTTGTGTTTAATAAGTTTTAGATATTGATCAAGATCTTAGTAAAGATTTGACTTCAACAAGAGATTCACAGTCAAATTGTTGAAGTAAACAAGTGTTGATAAAAGAGCTTACATTATAACGATAGCATCAAGTTCACTTGGATCAAGTTTGGATCGAATCAGCTTAGAGAAAGAGTTCTATAAGAAAACCTTAGTTTGTTTAATTTAGTTTTTTTTTAGATCTGATATAAAGATAGTTAGTCTTGATATCCTCAAGTATGCACACATACAAGATAAATAGTTTATGGTTTCGGTTTAACCATTTTAGAAATTTGATCGGGGCGGAACGAGCACTTGAAAATGTGTGTTTTATGAAGTCAATGAAATTATATGTGTGCTAATGTTCCTTCGATACTTTTGTTATAGCATTGGCTCAACGGGTCGAATCCACAGGGACGGGAGGCGATAGAAGCATTAACAGTTTTTATTCACGTCGGTTGATAACAATTCTTCTTTGTTAAAAGAATGAGAAAAAGAAAATAAAGGAAAAAAATTCAGAAGTCATAGGTGGAGAAGGCGATGAAACGGTGATGTGAAAATAAAATATAAGTGGTTTTGAAAACAAAAAGAAGATAAAACAAAGGTGAACTAAGAGGATGGTGAAAACAATGATAGAAAAATGATAATAGATTTTGGAAATGGTTTTTAAAACAAAGTAAAAGAAAACTTATGGCTACTAACTACTAATTGCTCCACTAACCATGCAAACCTCTTGGTGATAGTTGCCTCACATGGATCCTTGGCCATGACTAATCCTTGGCTTCAAGAGACGATACAAAGCATGGCTCATATGATTGTTCTTCTATATTCAAACCACACATCCATACCACACAACAAGTTGTAAGCTACTATTAGATCATCAAAACCGGTTAGAGGTGAGCATGAAATAAAGAAGACATTGCAAGTTAGAAAGTTAGTGGGTTAGATGTTAGAAATGTTAGAATGTTAGAATCTACCATCATGAGCCATCAATGGCTCTTGTAAGAGCAAGACCTAATAGAGACTATTAGATTCATGTGGATTATCAAGTAAGTGGTTAGATGGTTAGTGGTTAGAAGTTATATTAACATGAAAAGAAAAGTTAGCTAAGCATCATGTAGAAGATGGAGAAGATTACAATGGAGAAGAAAGGAGACACCTTTACATAGATTGTCACCATCTATTATATCAATCTCTCTCTGAATCTCTCAGCCCTAATACAAGATCTAAAAATGAAATAGAAATACAAAGAATAGAAAAGAAAAGAAGAACACCTATACTAACCTACACTAAAAAATAGACAACCTAGCCTATTTTTAATCTGCTAGTGTTTCGGTAAAACCTTGCAGTATTTATAGGTAAAAGGAGGTTCCAAAAGACGAGACGAGGCCACGTGTCGAAAATCGACGCGTGGGCCTACCATAGGGCCACGAAAACGCGGCCATAACTGCGTTTCCGCATTAATTCCAGGGACCTAGGCCCCTGGTTTTGGTGCGTGGACTCGTGTCGCTTTGGGGACCATTCAGATATGCTCAGATTTGGTTAATCACGTCCAGATTTGCATCAGACACCCGCAAAGGTCTAGGTTCAATGTATCTTCTAGAAACTCCCTTTCTTGGTCTCCAAGAAATGCGGACTTAATTATTCGAAAATGGGTTTAATTAGGCTCTTATTACGCTTTTGCCCTCCTTGTCTTGATTATCTGCAAGAGAGACCAAAACACGATTTAGACAGACATTTTATTCATAAATCAGTAGGAAAATCTGAATAATAATGCAGAACTATAGACTAATCACACCCAAACTTATCTTTTGCTCGTCCGTAGCAAAACAAGAAAAAAAAACTATACTACAAATATTATTATACCATTTTCGTTGGTGACGCGATTGCACTGAGCGTGTGCAACAAGTCGTTAAACCTTTAGGTTACTCCTAGAAGAGGAGTTTTATCTCCTGAGGGTTTTTAGCGGATTGCACCTACAAAATCCATAAAGAAAGAAAACAAATATTAGTATTTTGAAAACACATTTTGAAAGAAAGACAAGTTTTCAAAATATTTTTGCAAAAATATAAGCGATCTAAGATCATAAGTCCACCAAAATTATTCTTCCTTAAACTTAGTCTATATGCAAGATATTATCTTCAATTTGAAAAGTCACCTAGAGGGGGGGGTGAATAGGTGACAATGCTAATCTAGTGAACTAAATGCGGAATTTAAAAACTAATTGCAATTACTATAATGATGCACACACAAGCAAGTACAAGATATAACAATTTGTACAAAGTAAAGAGAGAGAGCAAGAGTCAATGGATCAAGCGCAAACAAAGAGATATGTTCCGAGGTTCGAGCACCCAGCTCTACATCCCCGCCTTCGACACACGAAGGATTTCCAATCCACTAGCTTGTCCACAAAGGACTCCCACAAAGGGAACCTCCACCGAGGAATTGGGGTAATCACAATTACAAGGAGTTCCCAACTCCCCTCCTTACAAACACAACCTCCTCCTTGAGGCACTTCTCCAATACAACAAACAATCACCTCACAACTTGAGGGATTAGCACCAAGCTTACACAAAACACCTCACAACCCAAGTTGCACAACCTCCTCAACACAATGAGGGAAATGGCACAAAGCAAGAATTGGGTTTACAACTTAGTGGTTTCAAACAACAACCACAAAACAATCTCTTTTTCCCACACAAAATCCTATAGAAAAGATAGTAGATTTTAGCTCAAGTGTGGAGAAAACCAAGGGATTTGAAACCAGCAACTCAAAGAAAATCTTTGGGAAATAAATGAAACCAAGATAGAGAAGTTCAATTCAAAAGATTTTCCCAAAACCCTTTTCTTTGATTTTTCAAACCCTAAAGAAAACACCAAAAGATTGTTCAAATCAAGCTCAAAAACTTCTTTTTAATGCTGTAAAAACACCAGAGAGTATGTAAAAATTCGCACAAAAATTCTTAGAGAAAAACTCTTGCAAATGGGGTATTTATAGGCTATTCCAAAAAATAGCCGTTGGCTGTAATTTTTGCAAGAATTACCCTGACGGTCGACCGCCCGGTCGACCGCCCAACGGTCAATTTTTGACCCGTTGGCGCTAGCGGTCGACCGCCCGGTCGACCCAAACAAACAGAGAGCAAACCTGCTCTCAGTCGGTCAACCGCACGGTCGACCGGCTAAAGGTGTAGCCAGCGTGCACGTTTCTGTGCACGTCGGTCGACCCATACGGTCGACCGTCTACAGGTGCGGTCGACCGTACCGGTCGACCGATCAGCCTGGCAGACACCAAAACAGGTCAGAAATCTGGGGGAAATAAATATCCAATAAATTCTTATAAACTACTAAAAATCCCCAAAATAGTTTTGTCAAATTGCATTGTTATATAAACATGTGATAAAAGTTTCGACTCAAATATCAAGCAATTAAAACTATTTTTATGTCTAATCATTTTTACCAAAAACCAAAAACTGTATTTTCTAAAACTTGGATTCTTGAATAGAAAATACATTTTGTCCAAAACACTTCCAGATACAAAAAACATGATAATTAAACACTTTGAAGCATGATGCATATGGATAGAAATCCAATATACATGAAACAAATATATATCATAGTTTTTGTCATTAATTCCAAAATATGTTTTGTCAAAATACCAAAACATATAACACATGAATAAAGGAGTCAAAACTAAGTTTGTCTAGGAAATTAAAGCATGCATGTATATAGAACAAATCATATATACATTAAACCATGTAAACTTGTTTTGATCTATCTATTCATAAAAACCAAGATCGGTTAAACCTAAAACCGAAAAACCAAAACCAATATTCAAAACATGAAACGTGTGTGTTGTGAACTTGAGCTTATCATACTATTCTAATCTTTACAATTAGGATCTAAACCCAAAACTAAACTATGGTACCGATGTCTTCTTGTAGAGCGCAATCTCCAAGCCGACTCGATCCAAAACTCTTTGATCCATCGAGCAAGTGCTATATATGATCTTTGACGCTTGGGCTCTTGAATCAACATGTGGGTAGCTTCCAAATCATCTTGTTGAAGCTAATCACCTACTAATAACTTGATTAAAGATCTGAAACTAAAATCACAAGATTATCAGTACACATAACTATATGAGTTAATCATCATCAAAACTAGAGTGGAAGGCCTTTGGGCCAACAATCTCCCCCTTTTTGATGATGACAAAACTCATGGAGTTATATATGCATGGATTAAAGTAAAGCTTCAAAGAAGCTCCCCCTTAACTCATGCATAACAATAAAACATATAAGATATGCAATGAATGTTCTTAAACACATATAAACATGTTCTGGATACCAATTAAAATAAAACATAAACATTGAAACATGCTCTTGATACCAATAAAACAATAATATTGAAACCAACATATTATTACTAATGAAAACCAACTAAAACATATGCATAAATCAACCATGCATATAAATCAACCATGCATATAAACTACAAATTCTTCTCCCCCTTTTTGTCAATCATCAACAAAGGGGTAAAAAACAAACATAATGAAAATAAATACTTCTCCCCCTAAATGTTCAAAACAAAGAAGCAATAAATTATTCCAAGGGGTAAAACCAAAGTCAATATGATATCAATTGAAAATAACAAACTTTGAGAAATGCTAAATCCTATTTGAAATAAAACAAGGCATTGAAACAAAATAACATTTTATATCAAAATGAAAACATGTAATGTAAACTTGATACTAATAGATAATAAAAAATTGATACCAATTTTAAGGAAACAAATAGCATCTTGATACCAAAAGAAGATATTTTTCATTATAAGCATATGATACCAATTACTTTAATATCATAAAGTTAGGGAGTGGGAAACAAAAATAATGGTAAACCAAATACCAATTGAAATATAAAATATGAGTTTTCTCCCCCTTTATGAAATACCAAAAGAAAATATGCATAGGCTTGAAATAAAATACCAATTGAAAATTAAATCTATTGAAACATGATATTTATTAAAAATTCAAGCTTAGCAATCTTAAAATTATGATAAAGCTTGTATATGGATACCAATTGAAAAACTCAAGCTTAACATAACCAAAATTTGTTCTTCAAGATATAGGGATATAATAAGCACAAATAAATCATCTATATATGTATGTAAGAAATAGATACCAATTGAAATTGATACTATATGAAGTGTAAGCATACATATATAAACAAAACATTTATGAGTATACAAAAGGATGTCAAGATTGATACCAATTGAAAGAATTCAATGATACCAATTGAAACAAGAATAAGATCAAGTGTATGACTCATATCAACTATACCTCCCAATCATGGTTCAAGATTTAAATGATTTTCATTTTAAAGTATACATGAACATGATCTCCCATCCATCCGCCCATTAAAGGTAGGGGTTTTCAAAAATAGGTTTGAAAATAAGCTTTGTTTGAAAATCTCTACCATAATGAAGAATACGGACTAGTTAGAAAAAAAATTTTAAAACTAGTACGAAATCCTTCAAGATAAAACACAAAGATTTTTCATGAAACATGAGAATCACATGATCACCAAACACTCAAGATCTATATGGCACCAATAGTACTCATGAAAATCAAATCATGAGAAAACATCAAAATAAGGTGAGTGTACAAGTGTTGTGAGAAACATATCATCATGAAAATGGATAATCAAGCTCGATTGAAATTCCTTTAAAATATGAACACATGAACAACTAAATCTTCTTTACTAAAGGAAATTTCCTCAATGACACGAAAATCATCATCACAAATTAAACTCCAAGGCATACGTATGTTTTGACAAAACAAAAGTATACATACATATCCCTAAACACAATTGAGTCCAAAATATAGATTTGCATGAAAAGCAAATGACTCAAGGGGCATACATGTATATCTTAAGGTTTGGCAAAATAGATATATACATGAAGTGAAAACACTTCATCATAGAAAACACATCAAAAATAGGAATACATGTTTGAATGCATGAATCATCAAAACTAGACTATATTAGAACATCTAATGGGTACAAATAGGCATCCAAGCACAAACAAATATAAAGGTTTATTTGTGGCCCATTCTATGTACAAGTATAAATCCTAGTTTTAATGAAAACTAACATCTAAGCATATATCCAAATATTAAGCATAAAACGAGTCATAAATCAACAATATTCTAAAAATGATCATTATGTAAATCCACATGCTATAAGAATCATAAAATACATGATCAAAACAAGTGGCTAAATTAGAAATCATACAACACCAGTTATTTATCAAAACATGAATCATTAAAAAAATCATAGTCAACCATATGATTTGCATGACAAAGACATGTGCATTAAACCTATGATAAACATGATAGCTAAAACATAAAGAGAACACAAAATATGGGTCCATACTAAACATGGGTGTCTCAATAACTAATCATGTAAAGCATAAGTCTAATAAACATGGAAAATATCATACTAATCATGAAATAATGAAACATGATTCAATAAGAACAAAAATCATAAACATCCAAATGGTTATAATGCATATGCATGTGCATTAGATCTAGGGTATACATGTTAGTTTAAACAATGTGAGAACACTAAATATAGATCCATATAAGATATAGGTGCTCAAGTAACTAAACATGTATAACACTATTCTAATGAACATGGCACAAGCATAACAAACACAACATGCCAAAAAAAAATGAATGTAAAAAGCATGTAAACACTAAATGGAGTAAGGGAATGTTACCAAAACCGAAGGGGCAACTCTCCATGTCTCCAAAACACCCGGTGGTCCTCCCACCTAATCTCCTTGAGAGTGAAGCATCCAAATGGTTCTCCTTTTAGCTTAGAATGCATCCACCTCAAGGCACCAACACTCTCACGTTATGCGAGAGCCTCCACCTACATCAAACATCAAAGAGGTGGATCTTGGTACCCATTTTCTTGTGGGTCCACGGGGGTTAGTATCTCTCCTAACCCAAACAAGATTAGTTGCTAAATTTTCAATATGTAATCTATCATAGCAAAATCTAGCAAGGTGGCCTTTTCGACCACAATGTGTACAAGTGTACACATGAGCATACATGTTATGATTGTGTCCGTGATGAGCATGTGTATGCCGTGATGGGTGTGCATGCATAGTTGGAGCTTGTTTCTTGCGAACCAAGGATTCCAAATGAGTGTGATTTAAAGCACATTGGCTCAAAGTGGAGCCCAAACAATCAACACTTTTCTTCAAATTATTTATATCATTTTCAATGCTAGAAGACAAAGTGGAGCATGCTATAGGTGTGCAAGAAGTAGAAGCTACACTAGCATGGCAAACATGAATATCAATTTCATTTTGTAAAGATTTATTTTTATTCAAAACCAAATCCAATTCTTTTGTAATTGCATCAATATCATTTTTCAAAGTGAGATTTTCTTTAAAAGTAAAATCCAATTTTGAAGATAAGATCTCATTGTGCTTTACAACATCATCACAATCAATTTTGTTTTTCAAAAATTCATTTTCCTTTAAAGCAAGTTCGAGTTGAGATTTAAGTGAGTCACATTCACTTGCAATCTCTTCCTTCTCTTGCAACATCAATTCAAAATTAGAGCATAAATCCTTTAATTCATTTTTCAAAACAAGATTATCATCTTTCAACAAATCATGTTCTTCTAACAAATTCTCAAGCTTTTGAACAAGTTCCATATTCAAAGTTTGAACTTCAAAACATCCATGACAATAGGAACTAGAGCTATCATCTATTTGAGAATCCGATTGTACCTCAAGGGAGTTCTTCCCTTGGACCATGAGGCATTGCTCTTCGGACTTTTCTCTCTTAGATCTCCTTATCTTGTTGATAATTCTTGGAAGCTCGGGAGAAGTCAAGATGCTCCAAACTGCAAAAGCCGAATCATAACGATCAAAAACATGTAATAAATGTTCATTTAGAGATGCTCTAAGTGCCCTAAGTGCTAATGCATTGGCCTTCTTATGCTTGCTACTATTTGGGAGGGATTCTATGGTAATGGCTTGATAAACTAGATGTCCTAGGTCTTTTAAATGTTTAGTCATATTAGCCTTCCAAGCATCAAGTCTAAAATGATCAAACATAGGAGGGTTAGCCATAAGTGCAAATTAAATGTGTACAAATGAAAATGCAAATGAAGATTAGCAAACCAAGTCTCACTCCTAGGTGGTTAAACCTAAATATCAGGAGCGCTAGCTCTGATACCAATTGAAAAGTCACCTAGAGGGGGGGTGAATAGGTGACAATGCTAATCTAGTGAACTAAATGCGGAATTTAAAAACTAATTGCAATCACTATAATGATGCACACACAAGCAAGTACAAGACATAACAATTTGTACAAAGTAAAGAGAGAGAGCAAGAGTCAATGGATCAAGCGCAAACAAAGAGATATGTTTTGAGGTTCGAGCACCCAGCTCTACATCCCCGCCTTCGACACACGAAGGATTTCCAATCCACTAGCTTGTCCACAAAGGACTCCCACAAAGGGAACCTCCACGAGGATTTGGGGCAATCACAATTACAAGGAGTTCCCAACTCCCCTCCTTACAAACAACCTCCTCCTTGAGGTACTTCTCCAATACAACAAACAATCACCTCACAACTTGAGGGATTAGCACCAAGCTTACACAAAACACCTCACAACCCAAGTTGCACAACCTCCTCAACACAATGAGGGAAATGGCACAAAGCAAGAATTGGGTTTACAACTTAGTGGTTTCAAACAACAACCACAAAACAATCTCTTTTTCCCACAAAATCATATAGAAAAGATAGTAGATTTTAGCTCAAGTGTGGAGAAAACCAAGGGATTTGAAACCAGCAACTCAAAGAAAATCTTTGGGAAATAAATGAAACCAAGATAGAGAAGTTCAATTCAAAAGCTTTTCCCAAAACCCTTTTCTTTGATTTTTCAAACCCTAAAGAAAACACAAAAAAGATTGTTCAAATCAAGCTCAAAAACTTCTTTTTAATGCTGTAAAAACACCAGAGAGTATGTAAAAATTCGCACAAAAATTCTTAGAGAAAAACTCTTGCAAATGGGGTATTTATAGGCTATTCCAGAAAATAGCCGTTGGCTGTAATTTTTGCCAGAATTACCCTGACGGTCGACCACCCAACGGTCAATTTTTGACCCGTTGGCGCTAGCGGTCGACCGCCCGGTCGACCCAAACAAACAGAGAGCAAACCTGCTCTCAGTCGGTCGACCGGCACGGTCGACCGGCTAAAGGTGTAGCCAGCGTGCACGTTTCTGTGCACGTCGGTCGACCCATACGGTCGACCGTCTACAGGTGCGGTCGACCGTACCGGTCGACCGATCAGCCGGCAGACACCAAAACAGGTCAGAAATCTGGGGGAAATAAATATCCAATAAATTCTTATAAACTACTAAAAATCCCCAAAAATAGTTTTGTCAAATTGCATTGTTATATAAACATGTGATAAAAGTTTCGACTCAAATATCAAGCAATTAAAACTATTTTTATGTCTAATCATTTTTACCAAAAACCAAAAACTGTATTTTCTAAAACTTGAATTCTTGAATAGAAAATACATTTTGTCCAAAACACTTCCAGATACAAAAACATGATAATTAAACACTTTGAAGCATGATGCATATGGATAGAAATCCAATATACATGAAACAAATATATATCATAGTTTTTGTCATTAATTCCAAAATATGTTTTGTCAAAAATACCAAAACATATAACACATGAATAAAGGAGTCAAAACTAAGTTTGTCTAGGAAATTAAAGCATGCATGTATATAGAACAAATCATATATACATTAAACCATGTAAACTTGTTTTGATCTATCTATTCATAAAAACCAAGATCGGTTAAACCTAAAACCGAAAAACCAAAAACCAATATTCAAAACATGAAACGTGTGTGTTGTGAACTTGAGCTTATCATACTATTCTAATCTTTACAATTAGGATCTAAACCCAAAACTAAACTATGGTACCGATGTCTTCTTGTAGAGCGCAATCTCCAAGCCGACTCGATCCAAAACTCTTTGATCCATCGAGCAAGTGCTATATATGATCTTTGACGCTTGGGCTCTTGAATCAACATGTGGGTAGCTTCCAAATCATCTTGTTGAAGCTAATCACCTACTAATAACTTGATTAAAGATCTGAAACTAAAATCACAAAATTATCAGTACACATAACTACATGAGTTAATCATCATCAAAACTAGAGTGGAAGGCCTTTGGGCCAACACAATTAAGATAAGAATTCAAAATTGGATTGAATATTTTATCTTTCATAAAACTTAGATAATCTGTACTTTGTAATAGTGAGAATTTCTGGGATTTCAACTCTAACCATCAAGCCACTTATTTAGATATATAATTTTTCTTTTTCATTTTTTACTTCTCTAAGTTTTATTAGGCTTTCTAGTTCACCAGGTAGTGAGCCTTTAACCGATGACGCCAAGACCGGATGGTCTTAGGGCACCATATGAGAAAATATCCCTCTGGTTTAAGGACTCGAGTAAATAAGGCCACAAAACTAAGAGGGATTATTTGTTCTTTATTACCACCTTTAGGCGTGAATAATCATGCTTCTTTAGGCATAGTTATCCAGCTTAATAAGTGATTTTTCTTTCATATAATATGTATATATATATTTATTTATTTATTTTTACTTTATGTCATTTTAGGTCTTTGTTTCCATCCCAAAAATTGTGTTTGTGTGAAGTGCGAACTATCTAAGGCAAAAACTTCAAGATAAAATTATCTCCCAAATCTTTTATACTTAACCTATAACTTTAAACAAGATCTATTATTTCAACTAGATTTAAGATGTCATAATTAAGGTTTCTTTAATTTCTAAAATCATCTTAATTTTCTTTAAAAATAGATCAAAAATTCGTCTCTTATTCAAAAAGTTTTTAGAAAAAGGAAAAATCCTATACAAAAGGGAAAATTTCTAAGAATATACTAAAAGAAGTGTAAAAGAAAGAAAATCTAAAAACTCTATATTGGTAAACCCTACCCCGCACTTATCTCTTGTATTGTCCTCAATGCATCGTGAATATATGTATGCATGAAACAAATAGAGAGGGAAGGAAAAATCACCTCAAGGTTGTGGTTCCGGTGGCGGTCTAATTGGTCCATGAAATGCGACCCAATCCAATTTGCGTGGAGTTCGGAGGAACCCACCAGCGATCTCTATAATACAACCCACTATAATCATGCATGCATTTATGATTTTTATAAAGAATTTTATCACATCTAATTTTCAAAATTTTAAAATAATTTCAAAGTCAATTTTATTAACACCCTTGTTCCAAAATTAAGTGTGAAAAGATGGAGAGATTGAGTTGGACTCAGGAAATGCAGGAACTAATACTGACTTAGAAATTTGACTTAAGTCAAGTAAAGGTTCAGGAGTTAAAATAGGTTCATGAATCGGGTCCAAATTAAAAAGTTGAAACTCAAGTCCAAATTAATTTTCCCATAATGGAATGTGACTTTCTAAGATGGGTGATTCAAGTTCAAGAATGATAGGTATGGGAACATAGACTGACTTTAAATTGTTGCTCAAGTTGGGTAACAAGATAGGAGTCAATATTGATTCAGAAATTTGAACTAGATCACAAATTTGAGAATCAAAGTCACATTCCTTATTGAGTTCAATTTCATAAAAATGAGAACTTGCCAATTTATCAATGGGAGTTTTAAAAGTATGAAATTGGTTAAGTTCAATATGATGATCATAAAGGATTGGTGATTCAATTTCACGATGGATTGGCACAGGATCCAATGTTGGCTCAGGAAAAAGCCTAAAATCAGGTTAAAAACACCTCAGTCATTACTAAATCAGGAAGTGAAATTGAATTACCAAGTTGAGGTTCGGAATCATATTCATGCTCAAGTTCAATCTTAGGAAAAGGATAACTTGCCAAATATCAATGAGATTTTCAACATTTGAAGTTTGGTCAAGGTCAGATGGGTGTGCTGAAATTGATTCTTAGTTTCCAAAACAACATGAGTCCTGATCTAAATCGATAGAGTTAGAGATATCTGAATTGGTCAAAGGTTGATAATGTTGGCCCAAGAGGTTACACTCTCCAATTGTTTTGTGTTTTGATGATGACAAACCAAATTAGTGCTATTTGGTACTAACAAGTTTGCTTAGATGAGTTTCAGGTCTTGTACCATGTTTAGAGACCATTCACTTAGCTATTGCAAGAACTTCTAAGTTCCACAAAGCAAGGAAGGCAAATTGCACATTAAGGAAGGATCATAGAAGAGAAGGCACTAGCAAGGCATTGGATGGCTCAAAGACCTGAAGATAGCTCAAGAAGTCTTCATGTATTTTGTTTTTCAGTTTATAGCTTGTTAAAAAATAGAGATTAGGTTTGAAGCTCAATCACACACGTTTTTGCGCATATACTATTTCTTAGTTTATTTCCTATAAAATATACAAAAATATTTTAGTACAAAATCTTTCTTCTACAAATTTCTTTTTATGTTACATACTGAATTCCTGTTTAAAATAGTCTTGTTAAAAATATTTTTCTTCTCAAAATTCTGTCTTTATTTCGTTTTCTGACCTGATCCAGTCGACCGGCAGTCTACCGACAGTCGACCGAGTCTGTGTCAGGCTGGTCCGGTCGACCGGACCAGTCGACCGAGATCCTGGCAGAATGCACATATCCGTGTGCATGTCTGTCGGTCGACCGGGGCAGTCGACCGATATTTATTTTTGAGTCACAGTTTGTATCAGTCGACCGGGTCGGTCGACCGATAGCCTGTAACGGTCGAAATTTTGTACTACCGGTCGACCGGCCCGGTCGACCGATGTAGCCGTTTGAACAGTAACGGGCAGATTTTTAAGAGCTGTTTATTTTTGTCTTTTGTGTTTAAAAATTCGTTTAAGGATATATTTTGATCTAATTACCTCCTAAACATCAGTAAATATGTTTTATCCCTAAACCCTAGCCCTCTCCTATAAATAGGGGTGTTTGGGGAGAGATTTGTTACAACAACTATTATTGCTAAAAATTCAAAAGTTTAAGGCTTTCAAAGTTCTTGATTTTTGTGCTAAATTCTCGCAATTTTCTGAAGGGTTTTCAAAAGTTTTTCTCTGATTTCAATTTCTTTTCCTTACACAAAAGAGCTTCAATTCTACTCATTATTCTCTAAGGACCTTTGTAAGGGAAGAGATTTTTGAAAGAGAGAGTTTGTGATCTTTTGACTACCAAGGAAATCACTTGTTCTTGAGATTGTAGGAGTTGGGTACTCCATTGTAATTGTTCTTTGTGATAGTGGAAGTAGCTAGAATCCTTCTGGGGAAGGCGGGGAGTAGAGCTGGGTGCTCGAACCTCGATAACATATCCTTGTGTTTGCGATTGGTTTACTTTCTTGCACTCTTTTACTATACTTGCTCTTATTCTTACTCATCATAATCATTGTCATATTTACTTGCTTGCATTCATCTTGTGAAACTTGATTGTTGTAGCTTTAAATTTTTATTTGCCCCGTGATTAGCATTGTCACCTATTCACCCCCCCTCTAGGTGACTTTTCAATTGGTATCAGAGCTTGGACTCTAGGTTTGGCTTAACATCCATAGAGAGATCCTTAAAATTTTGCTAATCAACATTTTCATTCATCCATTCATACACTAGTAAACATGGCCGACAACATTAAATCCCCACCTAAATTTGATGGCCTCAATTTCCCAATTTGGAAGGTTAGGATGACTATATTTTTGCAATCTTTGGGTAGCTTAGTAGCCAAGTCCTTGACCAAACCCTATGTAGCACCCGATGGTGATGAGAGTACTTGGACCGACCTTGACTTTAAACTATATGAGGCTAACTCCAAGGCCCAAAACTCCCTATTAACCGCCTTGAATGAGGATGACCTTACTAGGGTAATTCATTGCCAATCCGCCTATGAGATTTGGCAACACTTATTGGTCACACACGAGGGGACTTCACAAGTCAAGAGAGCTAAGATAGATCTCTTGAGGTCCCAATATGAGTCATTTAAAATGCTTGATGATGAGTCTATTGATAGTATGGCTACAAGGTTTACTAAAATCACTAATGGTCTTTCTTCATTAGGTGACGTCATCTCCAACGATCAAAAGGTGCGCAAAGTGATACGGGCTCTTCCTTCTTCATGGGAGATCAAGGCCACCACCTTAAAGAAGTTGAACGACAAGGACGTGATGGACATCATTAGTCTCATTGGGAACCTAAAGACCCATGAGATGGAGAAGAAGGCAAGAGAAGAAGCCACTACTTCAAAGAAGAAATCTATAGCCTTCAAGACTTCATCCACCAATGATGACGATGATGAAGACGAAGAAGAAGATGAGGAGCTAACTCTACTTGTGCGGAATGTCAAGAGGTTGTACCGAAAGAACAAGTTCAACTTCCGGAGAAGATTCGAAGGCAAAGAGGAGCGGAAGATCATTTGCTATAATTGCTGCAAACCCGGACATATCATGGCGGATTGTCCGGAGTTCAAGAAGAAGATGACTTCCTCCTTCAAGCCAAAGAAACCGGAGGAGAAGAAAGCCTACAAAGCAACATGGGATTCGGAAAGCGAGTCCGAAGAGGAGGTGGATCAAGCTAACATGTGTTTCATGGCAAACACACCCAAGGTAACCCCTCAATCCCTTGATGATGAAGATGATGATGTAAGTAAGGAAGTTCTAGTGCATGCTTTTGTAGAACTTTCTGAAACTTATGATAACAAGAAACTTGAATGCATAAAATTACAAAAAGAAGTTGCTTTTCTTAAGAATCAACTTGCCATTGTTTCTAAAGAAAAAGATGATATTTCTTCTAATTTCATTTCCATGCAAAAAGAATTTTGTGCCTACAAGAGTACTTGTAAGGCAAAATCTCCTATTATTGATGAAAAAGAAATTTCTTCTTTTAAATCCAAAATGAATGATTTTGAAAAAGTTTTAAAAGATTGTGCCTTTAATACTAAAAAACTTGAAGAAAAATTTTCTAAAAAGCACACATCTCATGCTAAGTTTCCTCATGCTCACACTACACCTAACACGTCTCATGTTCATGCTCACAATGCTCATGCTCACAAATCACACACTCACTATGCTTTTAAATATGGTAGAGTGTATAGATGCACATATTGTGGTAAAAATGGACATTTAGCTAAGTTTTTCTATGATCAACTAAATAGAACAAATAATCTTGTTTGGGTTCATGACACTAACCCTAGAGGACCCAAGAAAATGTGGGTACCAAAATCAAGTCTTAAATTGTTTGATGTAGGTACACACCAAAGCTCCAAGACGTAGGGAGCGGTGGTACCTTGATAGTGGTTGTTCAAGACACATGACATGGGACATCAATAACTTCACAACCCTATCAAGGTACATGGAAGGTGGCACCGTCACCTTCGGGGATGACTCCAAAGGAACTATCATCGGTATAGGTAACATTCAAATTGGTGCATCTCCTATTATTGAGAATGTTGTTTTAGTAGATGGTATAAAACATAATTTGCTTAGCATTAGTCAACTTTGTGATCGTAGACTTAAAGTTGTTTTTGATGATACTTCTTGTAAGATTTTTGATGTTAAATCCGATATTTGTATTCTCACCGGTTTTCGTGATAATAATGTTTATATTATTGACATGCTCAATTTAGATTGTTCTACTAAATGCTTGAATGCTTTTGATGAAAATTCTTGGCTTTGGCATAGAAGACTAGGACATGCATCTTTTGATCATATTTCTAGGATTAATTCAAAGGAATTGGTGAAGGGTATACCTTGCTTGACTTTTGAGAAAGACCGCATTTGTAGTGCGTGCCAACTTGGGAAACAAACCAAGTCTTCCTTTAAACCAATCAAGGATATCATGTCAACTAGGCCTTTAGAATTAATTCATATGGATCTTTTTGGACCAACTAAAACTAAGAGTTTAAATGGAAGTAGATTTGCATTTGTTTTGGTTGATGATTTCTCCCGTTTTACTTGGGTTTTCTTTTTGCAAAATAAAGATCAAACTTTTTCTCACTTTAAGATTTTTCGAAAAAGAGTTGAAAAAGAAAAAGGTTTTCCGATTTTGAGAATAAGGAGTGATAGAGGTGGTGAGTTTGTTAACCAACTCTTCATGACTTATTGTGATGAAAAGGGAATTAAGCATGAAATGTCTTGTCCTAGGACTCCACAACAAAATGGAGTTGTTGAAAGGAAAAATAGAACACTTCAAGAGATGGCTAGGACAATGATAAGTGAGTATGACCTCCCTCAATATTTATGGGCCGAGGCCGTAAACACCGCATGCTATATATCGAATCGTATTTATTTATGCAAAAATTCTTCAAAAACATCATTTGAAATGTATCATTCTAGAAAACCAAATGTTGCATATTTTAAAGTTTTTGGATGCAAGTGTTTTGTTTTAAATACTAAGGATAATTTGGGTAAATTTGATGCTAAGGCTTATGAGGCTATCTTTGTTGGATATTCCTCTACTAGCAAAGCATATAGAATTTTCATTAGATCTTCTCAAACTATTGAAGAATCCATGCATGTTAAGTTTGAAGAATCTAATGTGTTTGTTGAGAATGTTGTAGAGTTTGAACCATTAGGTGAAGACATGGAGAGACTATCCTTGAAGGACTCACCCGCTCAAGAAGAAAAGCTAGATCCTATTGGTGAAGTTCAAGAGGATAAGGAGGAAAGCACTCAACCGCTTCCTAAAGCTTGGAGATACGCTACAAATCATCCTAAGGAGCTCATCTTGGGTGATGCATCTAAAGGAGTCACAACGCGCTCCAAACTCCATGACCTATGTGGTAACTTTGCTTTCATTTCTCATTTTGAACCCAAAGGCATTCTCGAAGCCGAGACGGACTCATATTGGTTGCTTGCCATGCAAGAGGAACTCAATCAATTTGAGCGCAACCAAGTTTGGCACCTTGTTCCTAAACCCCACGATAGACCAATAATTGGTACTAAGTGGATCTTTAGAAACAAGATGGATGAGTCTAGAAATGTCATTAGGAATAAAGCTAGGTTAGTGGCCCAAGGTTACACTCAAGTTGAGGGAATTGACTTTGAGGAGACCTTTGCACCCGTAGCACGGCTTGAAGCCATACGGATGACACTAGCTTTTGCATGTTTTAAAAATTTTAAACTTTTTCAAATGGATGTAAAAAGTGCATTTTTAAATGGTTTTATTAATGAAGAAGTTTATGTTGCTCAACCTCCCGGTTTTGTTGATAATGTTCATCCCGATTTTGTTTTTAAACTTGATAAAGCTTTGTATGGATTGAAACAAGCTCCAAGAGCTTGGTATGAAAGGCTTTCTAGTTTTCTCATTTCAAATGATTTTATTAAAGTCAAAGTGGACACAACTCTTTTTACTAAGCATGTTGATAATGATATTTTAATTGTGCAAATTTATGTTGATGATATAATTTTTGGATCTACTAATGAGCTTTTATGCAAGGATTTTGAGAAAGTCATGCAACTTGAATTTGAAATGTCTTCAATGGGTGAGCTCAATTTCTTCCTTGGACTCCAAATCAAGCAATTGCAAGACGGAACCTTCATTAACCAAGCCAAGTACGCAAAGGAGCTAGTAAAGAAGTTTGGGCTTGAAGGATCAAAGGCTTGCAACACTCCAATGGCAACTACAACCAAGCTTGATAAGGACGAACAAGGTAAAAATGTTGATATTAAATTATATAGAAGCATGATAGGAAGTCTTTTATATTTGACGGCAAGTAGGCCGGATATCATGTTTAGTATGTGTCTTTGTGCTAGATTTCAATCGTGTCCTAAAGAGTCTCATCTTATTGCGGTAAAACGCATTATTCGTTATATTAAGGGCACTATTGGAATGGGTCTTTGGTATCCGAAAACTATAGATTTTTCAATGACTAGTTATTCGGATGCCGACTATGCGGGTTGTAGAGTAGATAGAAAGAGTACTAGTGGAACATGTCAATTTCTTGGTAATTGTCTTGTTTCATTGTCCTCTAGGAAACAAAATTCCGTAGCTCTATCAACCGCCGAGGCGGAGTATGTTGCCGCGGGGGCTTGTTGTGCACAAGTCCTTTGGATGAAATATACTCTCCTTGATTTTGATTTGCACTTTGATCATATAAAAATATTTTGTGATAATACTAGTACTATACACATGACCAAAAATGCAAATCAACATAGTAAGACCAAGCACATTGAGATTAGATATCACTTTCTTAGAGATCATTTTGAGAAAGGTGATATAGATATTGATTATGTTTCCACGGATTTACAACTAGCCGATATTTTCACTAAACCTCTTGATTTTGCTAGATTTTCGTTTATTTGTGGAGAACTTAATGTTTGTATTATTGAATAGACATGTTTTTCATAACCCTTTTTGATGTATGACAAAAAGGGGGAGAATAAGTTTACATGGACAAAAATAAGTTCATTTGGTCTTGGTTCCATATGAATTTATATGTTTTGTTTTTATGAGTTTTGTGTTTTAAATAAATTCTTGTGTTTAGTTGTTTTTGGTATTTTTGGTATCAAGAGCAATTTTTGTGTTTTATATATTTGTTTTAATTGGTTTCAATAATTGGTGCATCATTTCAATTATTGGTATCTAAAGCATATTCTTGTGTTTTATGTATAGCATAATTTGAGGGGGAGTTTTCTCCTCTCCTATATTTTTGTTAATAGCCTATTTGTTTTGTCATCATCAAAAAGGGGGAGATTGTTGGCCCAAGAGGTTACACTCTCCAATTGTTTTGTGTTTTGATGATGACAAACCAAATTAGTGCTATTTGGTACTAACAAGTTTGCTTAGATGAGTTTCAGGTCTTGTACCATGTTTAGAGACCATTCACTTAGCTATTGCAAGAACTTCTAAGTTCCACAAAGCAAGGAAGGCAAATTGCACATTAAGGAAGGATCATAGAAGAGAAGGCACTAGCAAGGCATTGGATGGCTCAAAGACCTGAAGATAGCTCAAGAAGTCTTCATGTATTTTGTTTTTCAGTTTATAGCTTGTTAAAGAATAGAGATTAGGTTTGAAGCTCAATCACACACGTTTTTGCGCATATACTATTTCTTAGTTTATTTCCTATAAAATATACAAAAATATTTTAGTACAAAATCTTTCTTCTACAAATTTCTTTTTATGTTACATACTGAATTCCTGTTTAAAATAGTCTTGTTAAAAATATTTTTCTTCTCAAAATTCTGTCTTTATTTCGTTTTCTGACCTGATCCGGTCGACCGGCAGTCTACCGACAGTCGACCGAGTCTGTGTCAGGCTGGTCCGGTCGACCGGACCAGTCGACCGAGGTCCTGGCAGAATGCACATATCCGTGTGCATGTCTGTCGGTCGACCGGGGCAGTCGACCGATATTTATTTTTGAGTCACAGTTTGTATCAGTCGACCGGGTCGGTCGACCGATAGCCTGTAACGGTCGGAATTTTGTACTACCGGTCGACCGGCCCGGTCGACCGATGTAGCCGTTTGAACAGTAACGGGCAGATTTTTAAGAGCTGTTTATTTTTGTCTTTTGTTTTTAAAAATTCGTTTAAGGATATATTTTGATCTAATTACCTCCTAAACATCAGTAAATATGTTTTATCCCTAAACCCTAGCCCTCTCCTATAAATAGGGGTGTTTGGGGAGAGATTTGTTACAACAACTATTATTGCTAAAAATTCAAAAGTTTAAGGCTTTCAAAGTTCTTGGTTTTTGTGCTAAATTCTCTCAATTTTCTGAAGGGTTTTCAAAAGTTTTTCTCTGATTTCAATTTCTTTTCTTTACACAAAAGAGCTTCAATTCTACTCATTATTCTCTAAGGACCTTTGTAAGGAAAGAGATTTTTTGAAAGAGAGAGTTTGTGGTCTTTTGACTACCAAGGAAATCACTTGTTCTTGAGATTGTAGGAGTTGGGTACTCCATTGTAATTGTTCTTTGTGATAGTGGAAGTAGCTAGAATCCTTCTGGGGAAGGCGGGGAGTAGAGCTGGGTGCTCGAACCTCGATAACATATCCTTGTGTTTGCGATTGGTTTACTTTCTTGCACTCTTTTACTATACTTGCTCTTATTCTTACTCATCATAATCATTGTCATATTTACTTGCTTGCATTCATCTTGTGAAACTTGATTGTTGTAGCTTTAAATTTTTATTTGCCCCGTGATTAGCATTGTCACCTATTCACCCCCCTCTAGGTGACTTTTCAGATAAGAGTGAGTTTTCTCATTCCTATGAATGTTAACCATTGACTCAGTTGTGTTTCTAATCTATCGATCGATGGGCAAAAGATTTTGAAATTGTTGTGAGATCTCATGCAAGGTTTCTATATTCTTTTCTAGCTCAGATTTTTCTTCAAATGGTTGTTCTAGAAAGTGAGTGTAGGAATCTTGGTTTTGAAAAATTATGAAGATTGTGAGTCCAACATGTTTTGAGATTGTAGCTCGACTCACGAAAGCACTCCATACTTATTTTCAGGGCTAGTTGGTCATTTTGAATAGGTGAAACAGAGTATGAATCATAAAAATATTGTGGAATTGGTGAATTTAGCTTCTTTTGTTAGGACTTAAGCATGACTTGTACGATTTCTATACTTTTTTCTAACTCAAATTTTTCTTCAATGGGTGGTTCTAGAAAAGGAGTATAGGTAGCAAAATTAGGGAATGAATATTGTGAAAATTGTGAAAATTGTGGACATGGTGGGTGAAAATTTAAGTCGGGAGAGGTGAATCCCCATTGACTCTGTGAAGAGTTAAAATTATTTTGAAAATTATTGTCATAAGATTGGGGGTATGAGTTGTATTGATTCGGATAAGTCCAACCCGGTGTATTTGGTTGGTCATATTGTAAAAAGCTGGGTTGGAATTATCCGAATCAAATGGGGTTGGTGTGAAATATGTATTCATTTTAGGATTGAAAAAATTATTGTTGTTGAATTCTATTTCACAAACAATCACAAACAAAAAAAAAGCAACCAACAAAAAAAAAGAAAGAAAAAATCAAAACCAAGCCTATACTAAGGTTGATCTAGACCTAGACCTAGACAACTTCTAACTGGTCGATTACCCGGGGAAGGTTGTTGTATTAATCTGACCACAAGCTAATCGGCCAGGTAGGGGTAAAATACGATGGGAGGTATCCGTACGTAAGCAACGGGCCTTAATTACGCCAAACCATGGTATCTTCGAGGCGTAACCTCTTAATCCCCAACCTTAAACACTGATTTCACAAGAGTAAGACTTAAAATAAGTTCTACACTCGGTCAATCTCTTAATGAGTCTGAGATGTTCCTAGGGGCCAATGTCTATCAATTTTTATTAGGGTTTGGGTTGTGTGAGTGGGGAGGTGATTTTTGGGCTAAGGAACGGTGATGAAATCCCCACCTTATCTTGTATTGGGTTTTGCCCTTAATTTCAATTAGAGAAAGTATGCAATATAGACAAGAATATAACATAAAGTGAATAATTCACCCACGTGTTTGTCCTAAGCTATATGCAATGCCATATGTACACCTTAGTCCAGATCACAACAACAGAATAAAATACAGTATATTGGAATTGAAATTTGACATGTGCCTAAATGTAAATGTCTAAATCGTTTTAAAAATATCCAAATACCGTATTTTAGTTTTTGATTTATTACAGTGTGTAGGCAATCAAAGCAAAAAATTGGTAGCATAACAATATATACAACTTTCAAAGTCCTTGCAAAAGACAAATTACAAATGCCACAAATTTGCCACGTTTTCGCGGCTTTTCTTTGATTTCCATGGCAAAGTTTTGGAAGCAAGATTTTTGCTTCTAGAGGAGGGAAAGGTAAGCAAGAGTAGACTTTTGTAATATAAAAATTGCCCTGCATACCAAAACAGAGAAGAAAATGTTAACAAAAACGTGAGTTTAAACCACTCCCATCCTCAGCTACGGCGCCAAAAATTTGATCGGGATGGAACGAGCACTTGAAAATGTGTGTTTTATGAAGTCAATGAAATTATATATGTGCTAATATTCCCTCGATACTTCTGTTATAGCATTGACTCAACGGGACGAATCCATATGGACAGAGGCAATAGAGGCATTAACAGTTCTTATTCACGTCGGTTGTTAACAATTCTTCTTTGTTAAAAGAATGAGAAAAAGAAAATAAAAGAAGAGAAATTCAGAAGTGATAGGTGGAGAAGGCGATGAAACAGTGATGTCAAAATAAAATAGAAGTGCTTTTGAAAACAAAAAGAAGATGAAACAAAGGTGAACTAAGAGGATGGTGAAAACAATGATAGAAAAAATGATAACAGATTTAGGAAATGATTTTTAAAACAAAGTAAAAGAAAACTCATGGTTACTAAATACTAATTGCTCCGCTAACCATGTTAACCTCTTAGTGATATTTGCCTCACATGGATCCTTGGCCATCACTAGTCCTTGCCTCAAAAGACGATACAAAGCATAGCTCATAATATTATTCTTCTACATTCAAACCACACATTCATACCACACAACAAGTTACAAGCTACTATTAGATCATCAAAACCAGTTAGAGGTGAGCATGAAATAAAGAAGACATTACAAGTTAGCAAGTTAGTGGGTTAGATGTTAGAAATGTTAGAATGTTAGAATCCATCATCATGAGCCACCAATGGCTCTTGCAAGAGCAAGGCCTTGTAGAGGTTATTAGATTCATTGGCTTATCAAGGAAGTGGTTAGATGATTAGGGGTTAGTAGTTAGATTGCCATGAGAAGAAAAGTTAGCTAAGCATCATATAGAAGATGGAGAAGAAAGGAGACACCTTTACATAGATTATCACCATCTATTACATCAATCTCTCTCTTTCTCTCTCTAAATCTCTCAGCCCTAGTATAAGATCTAAAAATGAAATGAAAATATAAAAGAAAAAAAAGAAAAGAAGAATACCTACACTAACCTACAAAAAAAGATAGAAAACCTAGCCTATTTTCAATCTGCTTGCGTTTCAATCAATCCCTGCGGTATTTATAGGCACAAGGAGGTTCCAGAAGACGAGATGAGGCCACGTGTCCAAAATCGATGCGTGGGCCCACCATATGGACGTGAAAACGCGGCCATAGTAGCATTTTCGCAACAATACTAGGGACCTAGGTCCCTAGTTTTGGTACGTGGGTTCGTGTCGCTTCGGGGACCATTCAGATATGCTCAGATTCGGTTAATTTCGTCTAGATTTGCGTCAGACACCCACAAGGGTCTAGGTTCAATGCATCTTTTAGAAACTCCCTTGCTTGGCCTCCAAGAGATGCGGACTTAGTTACCCAAAAATGAGTTTAATTAGGCTCTTATTACCCTTTTGCCCTCCTTGCCTTGATTATCTGCAAGAGAGACATAAACACGGTTTAGACTCATATTTTATTCATAAATCAGTAGAAAAATGCGATATAATAATGCAGAACTGTTGACTATTCACACCCCCACACTTATTTTTACTTATCCCGAGCAAAACAAGAAAAGAAAAACTATACTACAAATGTTATTATACCACTTTCGCAGGTGACGCGATTGCATTGAGCGTGTGCAACAAGCCTTTAAACCTCTAGGTTATCCCTAAAGGAGGAGTTTTGTCTCTTGAGGGTTTTCAGCAGATTGCACCTACAAAATCCATAAAGAAAGAAAACAAATATTAGTATTTTGAAAACACATTTTGAAAGAGAGACAAGTTTTCAAAATATTTTTGGAAAAATATAAGCGATCTAAGATCATAAGTCCACCAAAAATTATTCTTCCTTAAACTTAGTCTATATGCAAGATCTTGTCTTCAATTAAGGTAAGAATTCAAAATTGGATTGAATATTTTATCCTTCATAAAACCTAGATAATCTGCACTTTGTGATAGTGAGAATTTCTGGGGTTTCAACTCTAACCATCAAGCCATTTATTTAGATATATATATATATATTCTTTTTCTTTTTTTTTCTTCTCTTAGTTTTATTAGGCTTTCTAGTTCACCCGGGTAGTGAGCCTTTAACTGATGACTCCAAGACCAGACGGTCTTAGGGTACTAGATAAGAAAACATCCCTCTGGTTTAAGGACTCGAGTAAACAAGGCCACAAAACTAAGAGGGATTATTTGTTACCACCTTTAGGCCTGAATAATCATGCTTCTTGAGGTATAGTTATCCAGCTTAATAAGTGATTTTTTCTTTCATATAATATGTATATTTTTTTCTTTTTATTTACTTTTACTTTATGTCATTTTAGGTCTTTGTTTCCATCCCAAAAATTGTGTTGGTGTGAAGTGCAAACTAAGGCAAAAAATTCAAGATAAAATTATCTTTCATACTTAACCTATAATTGTAAACAAGATCTGTTATTTCAACTAGGTTTAAGATGTCATAATTAAGGTTTCCTTAATTTCTAAGATCATCTTAATTTTCTTTAAAAATAGATCAAAAATTCAACTCTTATTCAAAAGTTTTTAAAGAAAGAAAAATCCTATACAAAAGGGAAAATTTCTAAGAATATACTAAAAGAAGTGTAAAAGGAAGAAAATCTAAAAACTCTATGTTAGTAAACCCTCACTCACTTATCTCATACATTGTCCTCAATGCATCGTGAATATATGTATGCATGAAACAAATAGAGAGGAAGGAAAAATCACCTCAAGGTGGTGGTTCTGGTGGCGTTCTGATTGGTCCACGAAATGCGGCCCAATCTAATTTGCGTGGAGTTCGGAGAAACCGACCAGAGATCTCTATAATACAACCCACTATAATGATGCATGCAGTTATGATTTTTATCAAGAATTTTGCCCCATCTAATTTTCAAAATATTAAAATAATTTCAGAGTCAATTTTATCAATACCCTTGTTCCAAAATGGAGGGTGAAAAGATGGAGTGACTAAGTTGGACTCAAGAAGTGCAGGAACTAATACTGACTTAGAAATTTGACTTAAGTCAAGTAAAGGTTCAGGAGTCAAAATAGGTTTAGGAATCGGGTCCAAATCAAAAAGTTAAAACTCAAGTCCATATTCATTTTCTCACAATGGAATGTGACTTTCTAAGATAGGTGATTCAAGTTCAAGAATGACAAGTATGGGAATCAAAACTGACTTTAAAATGCTGCTCAAGTTGGGTAACAAAATAGGAGTCAATATTGATTCAGGAATTTGAACAGGATCACAAATTTGAGGATCAAAGTCACATTCCTTATTGAGTTCAATTTCATAAAAATGAGAACTTGACAATTTGTTAATGAGACTTTTAAAAGTATAAATTGGTCAAGCTTAATATGATGATCAAAAAGGATTGGTGATACAATTTCACGATGGATTGGCACAGGATTCAATTTTGACTCGGAAAAAAGCCTAAAATCAGGTAAAAATACCTCAGTCATTATTAAATCAGGAAGTGAAATTGAATTACCAAGTTGAGATTCAGGATCATATTCATGCTCAAGTTCAACCTCAGGAAAAGGATAACTTACCAAAATGTCAATGAGATTTTCAATATTTGAAGTTTGGTCAAGGTCAGATGGGTGTGCTGAAATTGAATCCTAGTTTTCAAAACAACATGAGTCCTGATCTAAATCGATAGAGTTAGAGATATCTGAATTGGTCAAAGGTTGATAAGAGTGAGTTTTCTCATTCCTATGAATGTTAACCAATTAACTCAGTTGTATTTCTAAACTATCGAAAAGATTTTTGAAATTGTTGTGAGATCTCATGCAAGATTTCTATACTCTTTTCTAGCTCAGATTTTTCTTCAAATGGTTTTTCTAGAAAGGGAGTATAGGAATCTTGGTTTTGAAAAAATTATGAAGATTGTGAGTCTTACATGTTTTAAGATTCAAGTTCAGACTCACGAAAGCACTCCATACTCGTTTTCAGGGCTGGTTGGTCATTTTGAATATGTGAAACTGAGTATGAATCATGAAAAAATTATGAAATTGCTGAATTTAACTTCTTTGGTTGGGACTCAAGAATGGCTTGTACGGCTTCTATACTTTTTTCTAACTTGGATTTTTTTTCAATTGGTGGTTCTAAAAAAGGAGTATAGGAAGTAAAATTAGGGAATAGATATTTTGAAAATTTTGAAAACTGTGGACAAGGTGGGTGAAAATTTAAATCGAGGGAGGTGAATCCACATTGACTCTGTGAAGAGTTAAAATTATTTTGAAAATTATTGTCATAAGATTGGGAGTATGGGTTGTATTGATTCAGATTAGTCCAACCCGGTGTATTTAGTTGGTCATATTGTAAAAAGCTGGGTTGAAATTATCCGAATCAAATGGGGTTGGTGTGAAATATGGATTCAATTTAGGATTGAAAAAATTGTTGTTGTTGAATTCCATTTCACAAACAATCACAAACAAAAAAGAAAAAGCAACCAACAAACAAAAAAGAAAGAAAAAACCAAAATCAAGTCTATACTAAGGTTGACCTAGACCTAGACCTCGACGAATCCTAAATGGTCATTACCTGGGAGAGGTTTTTGTATGATCCGACCAAAAGCTAATCGGCCAATTAGGGGCAAAATACGGTGGGAGATATCCGTGCGTAAGTAACGGGCCTTAATTATGCCAAACTACGGTATCTTCGAGGCATAACCTTTTAATCCCCAACCTTAGACACCGATTTCACAAGAGTAATATTTAAAATAAGCTTCACCCTCGGTCTATCTCTTAATGAGCCTGAAATGTCCCTAGGGGCTAATGTCTATCATTTTTATTAGGGATATGGTTGTGTGACTGGGGAGGTGACTTTTGGGCTAAGGAAGGGTGATGAAATTCCCACCTTATCTTGTATTGGGTTTTGCCCTTAATTTCAATTCATACAAGTGTGCAATATAGACAAGAATATAACATAAGCGAATAATTCACCCACGTGTTTGTTCTATGCTATATGCAATGTCATATGTACACCTCAGTCCAGATCACAACAACACAACAAAATACAGTATATTGGAATTGAAATTTGACACGTGCCTAAATGCAAATGTCTAAACCGTTTTAAAAATGTCTAAATACCGTATTTTAGTTTTTAATTTATTACAGTGCGTAGGCAATCAAAGCAGAAAATTGGCAGCAAAATATAACAAATATGCAACTTTCAAAGTCCCTGTAAAAGACAAAGTTCAAATGCCACAAATTTGCCGTGTTTTCGCAGCTTTTCTTTGATTTCCGCGACAAGGTTTTGGAAGCAAGATTTCTGCTTCTAGAGCAGGGAAAGACAAGCAAGAGTAGACTTCTGCAATATAAAAATTGCCCTACGCACCAAAATAGAGAAGAAAATGTTAACAATATTGTGAGTTTAAACCATTCCCATCCCCGGCACCGGCGCCAAAAATTTGATCGGGGCAGAACGAGCACTTGAAAATGTGTGTTTTATGAAGTAATTGAAATTATATGTGTGCTAATGTTCCCTCGATACTTCCATTATAGCATTGGCTCAATGGGTCGAATTCACAAGGTTAAGAGGCGATAGAAGCATTAACAATTCTTATTCACGTCGGTTGTTAACAATTCTTCTTTGTTAAAAGAATGATAAAAAGAAAATAAAAGAAAAAAATTCAGAAGTGATAGGTGGAGAAGGCAATGAAACGGTGATGTGAAAATAAAATAGAAGTGATTTTGAAAATAAAAAGAAAATGAAACAAAGGTGAACTAAGAGGATGGTGAAAATAATGATAGAAAAATGATAACAGATTTTGGAAATGGTTTTTAAAATAAAGTAAAAGAAAACTCATGGCTACTAACTACTAATTACTCCACTAACCATACTAACCGCTTAGTGATAGTTGTCTCACATGGATCCTTCGTTATCAATAGTCCTTGGCTTCAAAAGATGATACAAATCATGGTTCATAAGATTGTTCTTCTACATTCAAACCACATCCATGCCACACAACAAGTTGCAAGCTACTATTAGATCATCAAAACTGGTTAGAGGTGAGCATGAAATAAAGAATATAATACAAGTTAGCAAGTTAGTGGGTTAGATGTTAGAAATGTTAGAATGTTAGAATCCATCATCATGAGCCATCAATGGCCCTTGCAAGAGCAAGGCCTTGCTGAGGCTATTAGATTCATGTGGATTATCAAGTAAGTGGTTAGATGGTTAGTGGTTAGTAGTTAGTTTGCCATGAGAAGAAAGTTAGCTTAGTATCATATAGAAGACGGAGAAGATTACAATGGAGAAGAAAGGAGACACCTTTATGTAGATTATCACCATCTATTACATCAATCTCTCTCTTTCTCTCTCTGAATCTCTCAGCCCTATACAAGATCTAAAAGGAAATGAAAATATAAAAGAAAAAAAAAGAAAATAAGAACACCTACACTAACCTGCACTAAAAGATAGAAAACCTAGCCTATTTTCATTCTGCTTGCGTTTTGGTCAAATCCTGCAGTATTTATAGGCCAAAGGAGGTTCCAGAAGACGAGAGAGGCCATGCGAAGAAAATCGATGTGTGGCCCCGCCATAAGGTTGCGGAAACGCGGCCATTGCCGCGTGTCCGCGGCAATACCAGGGACCTTGGTCCCTGGTTTTGGTGCGTGGGTTTGTGTCGCTTCGGGGACCATCTTGATATGCTTAGATTTGATTAATTTCGTCCAGATTTGCATTAGACACCCGTAAGGGTCTAAGTTCTATGCATTTTCTAGAAACCTCCCTTGCTTGGCCTCCATGAAATGCGGACTTAATTACCTAAAAATGGGTTTAATTAGGTTCTTATTACCCTTTTGCCCTCCTTGCCTTGATTATGTGCAAGAGAGACCAAAACACGGTTAGACTAACAGTTAATTCATAAATCAGTAGGGAAATGCGATATAATAATGCAGAACTGTAGGCTAATCACACCCCCACACTTATTATTTGCTCGTCCTGAGCAAAACAAGAAAAGAAAAACTGTACTCCAAATGTTATTACATCACTTTCGCAGGTGATACAATTGTACTAAGCGTCTAGGTTACCTAGAGGAGGAGTTTTTTCTCCTGAGGGTTTTTAGTGGATTGCACCTACAAAATTTATGAAGAAAGAAAACAAATATTAGTATTTTGAAAACACATTTTGAAAGAGAGACAAGTTTTCAAAATATTTTTGCAAAAATATAAGCGATCTAAGATCGCAAGTCTAATAAAAATTATTCTTCCTTAAACTTAGTCTATATGCAAGATCTTATCTTCAATTAAGATAAGAATTCAAAATTGGATTGAATATTTTATCCTTCATAAAACCAAGATAATCTGCACTTTGTGATAGTGAGAATTTCTGGGATTTCAACTCTAACCATCAAGCCATTTTTTTAGATATATATATTTTCTTTTTCTTTTTTTCTCCTCTTAGTTTTATTAGGCTTTCTAGTTCACCTGTGTAGTGAGCCTTTAACTGATGACTCCAAGACCGGACGGTCTTAGGGCACCATATGAGAAAACATTCCTCTGGTTTAAGGACTCGAGTAAACAAGGTCACAAAACTAAGAGAGATTATTTGTTCTTTATTACCACCTTTAGGCGTGAATAATCATGCTTCTTGAGGCATAGTTATCCAGCTTAATAAGTGATTTTTTATTTCATATAATATATATATATATATATTATTTTTATTTATTTTTATTTTATGTCATTTTAGGTCTTTGTTTCCATCTCAAAAATTGTGTTTGTTCGAAGTGCAAACTATCTAAGGTAAAACAAGTATCTCCCCAATCTTTCATACTTAACCTAAAATTTTAAATAAGATCTATTATTTTAACTAGGTTTAGACGTCATATTAAGATTTCCTTAATTTCTAAGATCATCTTAATTTCTTTAAAAATAGATCAAAAATTCGTCTCTTATTCAAAAAGTTTTTAAAGAAAGGAAAAATCCTATACAAAGGGAAAATTTCTAAGAATATACTAAAAGAAGTGTAAAAGAAAGAAAGTCTAAAAACTCTATATTAGGAAACCCTCCCCCACACTTATCTCATGCATTATCCTCAATGCATCGTGAATATATGTATGCATGAAACAAATAGAGAGGGAAGAAAAAATTACCTCAAGGTGGTAGTTCCCGTGGCGGTCTGATTGGTCCACGAAATGCGGCCCAATCCAAGTTGCGTAGAGTTTAGAGGAACCCACTAGAGATCTCTATAATACAACCCACTATAATGATGCATGCATTTATGACTTTTATCAAGAATTTTACCCCATCTAATTTCTAAATTTTCAAAATAATTTCAGAGTCAATTTTATCAACACCCTTGTTTCAAAATGGAGTGTGAAAAGATGGAGTGATTGAGTTAGACTCAGGAAGTGCAGGAACTAATACTGACTCAGAAATTTGACTTAAGTTAAGTAAAGGTTCAAGAGTCAAAATAGGTTCAGGAATAGGGTCCAAATCAAAAAGATAAAACTCAAGTCCACATTCATTTCTCCACAATGGAAAGTGACTTTCTAAGATGGGTGATTTAAGTTCAAGAATGACAGACATGGGAACCAAAACTGACTCTAAAATGTTGCTCAAGTTGAGTAACAAAATAGGAGTCAATATTGATTCAGGAATTTGAACTGAATCACAAATTTGAGAATCAAAGTCACATTCCATATTGAGTTCAATTTTAAAAAAATGAGAACTTGCCTATTTGTCAATGGGAATTTCAAAAGTATGAAATTGGTCAAGTTTAATATGATGTTCATAAAGGATTGGTAATTCAATTTCACGATGGATTGGAACAGGATCCAATGTTGACTCAGAAAAAGCCTAAAATCAGGTAAAAATACCTCAGTCATTATTGAATCAGGAAGTGAAATTGAATTATTAAGTTGAGGTTCAGGATCATATTCATGCTCAAGTTCAATCTCAGGAAAAGGATAACTTGTCAAAATATCAATGAGATTTTCAACATTTGAAGTTTGTTCAAGTTCAGATGGGTGTGCTGAAATTGAATCTTGGTTTCCAAAATAACATGAGTCCTGATCTAGATCGATAGAGTTAGAGATATCTAAATTGGTCAAAGGTTCAAAAGAGTGAGTTTTCTCATTCCTATAAATGTTAACCAATTGACTCAGTTGTGTTTCTAACCTATTGATAGACTGGGCAAAAGATTTTTAAAATTGTTGTGAGATTTCATGAAAGATTTCTATACTCTTTTCTCGCTCTGATTTTTCGTCAAATGGTTGTTCAAGAAAGAGAGTGTGATAGAAGCATTAATAGTTCTTATTCACGTCGGTTGTTAACAATTATTCTTTGTTAAAAGAATGAGAAAAAGAAAATAAAAGAAAAGAAATCCAGAAGTGATAGGTGGAGAAGGAGATGAAATGGTGATGTTAAAATAAAATAGAAGTGGTTTGAAAACAAAAAAAGATGAAACAAAAGTGAACTAAGAGATGGTGAAAACATTGATAGAAAAAATGATAACAGATTTTGGAAATGATTTTTTAAATAAAGTAAAAGAAAACTCATGGTTACTAATAACTAATTGCTCCACTAATCATGCTAACCTCTCAGTGATAGTTGCCTCACATGGATCCTTGTCCATCACTAGCCCTTGGCTTCAAGAGACGATACAAAGTATGACTCATAAGATTGTTCTTCTACATTCAAACCACTCATCCATACCACACAACAAGTTGTAAGTTACTATTAGATCATCAAAATTGGTTAGAGGTGAGCATGAAATAAAGAAGACATTGCAAGTTAGCAAGTTAGTGGGTTAGATGTTAGAAATGTTAGAATGTTAGAATCCATCATCATGAGCCATCAATGGCTCTTGCAAGAGCAAGGCCTTGTAGAGACTATTAGATTCATGTGGATTATCAAGTAAGTGGTTAGATAGTTAGTGGTTAGTAGTTAGATTGTCATGAGAAGAAAAGTTATCTAAGCATCATGTTGAAGATGGAGAAGATTGTAATGGAGAAGAAAGGAGATACCTTTACATAGATTGTCACCATCTATTACATCAATCTCTCTCTTTCTCTCTCTGAATCTCTCAGCCCTAATATAAGATCTAAAATGAAATGGAAATACAAAAGAAAAGAAAAGAAGAACACCTATACTAACCTACACTAAATGATAGAAAACCTAGCTTATTTTCAATCTGCTTGTGTTTTAGCTTATCCCTGCAGTATTTATAGGTAAAAGGAGGTTCTAGAAGACGAGACGAGGCCACGCGTTAAAAATCGACGCATAGGCCCACCATAGCGCCACAGAAACGCGGCCATAGCCGCGTGTTCGCGGCAATACCAGGGACCTAGGTCCCTTGTTTTGGTGCATGGGTTCGTGTCGCTTCGGGTACCATCAAGATATGCTCAGATTCGGTTAATTTCGTCCAGATTTGCGTTAAACACCCGCAAGGGTCTAGGTTCAATACATCTTCTAGAAACTCCCATGCTTGGCCTCCAAGAAAAGCGAACTTAGTTACCCGAAAATGGGTTTAATTAAGCTCTTCTTACCCTTTTGCCCTCCTTGTCTTGAATATTTGCAAGAGAGATCAAAACACAGTTTAGATTGATATTTTATTCATAAATTAGTAGGAAAAAGCGATATAATAATACAGAACTGTAGACTAATCAATTTCAAGAACATATCTTTGATTTTCATGAATAGATGGAATCAAAACAAGGTTTACATGGTTTAATGTATATGGGATTTCATCCATATACATCTATGTTTCATAATGTCTAAAAAAACTTATTTTGATATATATCTAGTTCATGGTTTCAAGTTTTGTTTTTAGCAAAACTTAGTTTTGGATTTAATGTTAAAAACATAGATATATCTTTTATAAGTATATGGATTCTATTCATACACACTATGTTTCAAATATGTTTAAATATCTTTTTTTGTGTTTGAAAAGTTTTTGAGAAATAGTTTTTCATTTTGAGGTCTTCTCAAAAACTCTTGTAGACAAAAAATAAAGCGAGTTTCTAAAAATACATTTTTCGATTTCAAGCTTAATTTCTATGCCTTAAAAATAATTCAAATTGTTTGTAATATGGGTTGATTTTTGATCAAACATACCTGTATTTCAAGTGCTTATATGAACTTATTTTGTGGATTTTATGTGCTTTTATGAAATTTTATGGGTATTTAAAAGACCAAGTTTCCAAACGTTGAAACCAAGCCTGAAACCACTGACCGGTCGATCGGACTAGATCTCGGTCGATCAGGCAGCCGACCGATGTGTACAGGATGTGCACAAGGCTTTAGCCATTGGGCCAGTCGATCGTGCGGTCGACCGGCCAGAGAATCCACTCTCTGGTTCTGGCCTCAGTCGACTGGGCGGTCGACCGACAGGCAAATTGCCTTGGGACGGTTGACCGATAGCATAAATGGTCAGAAATATGACATTTAGCCGGTTGACCGGGCAGTCAACCGACAGGCCATTCTGGGCCTGTTCTGGACACTACGGCTATATTTTGGGAATACTATAAATATGGTTCCCTTAGCCTGTTTCTCTCTAGATTTTTGAGAGCAATTTTTACCACCTTCTCAAGTGTTTTTAACAAAGTTTTTAAAAGAGTTTTTGTGCCTAAATTCTCTATCTTTATTTGTTTTTAAAGTTTTTTGGAAAATCAAAGAAAAGCTAGATTTTGGAAATTTGTTTTGTCTTCATGTTACATATCTATGAAGAAGTTTTTCCCAAGTATTTTCTTTGTTGTTTCTTTTCCAAAATACTTTATTTTCTCACATACTTGAGCTATCATTTCAAATCTATCTCTACGATCTTGTTTTTGTGAGAAAATTGTTTGTGATCTTTCAAGATCACCAAGAGAGATTGTTTGTGATCTTTGTGATCACTAAGTGTATTTTCTTTTACTTTGTGCTTAGCTAGGTGCCCACCTCTTGTTTAGAGGTTTGTTTATTGAAAGAGGAGTTGTGTACTCGCGGTGTAGAGTTGTAATTCCTCAGTGGAGATCCTTTTGCAGAAGGTTCTGTGTAGATATAGTGAAAATCCTTCTGTGTGAAGGCGGGGACGTTGAGCAGAGACTCAAACCTCGAAATATATCTTCATGTTTTGTGTTTAATCCACGATCTCTCAACTCTATCTCTCTTATATCTTGCATTGCTTTATATTGTTCATATCATATGCTAGATATACTTTGTGTGTGCCCACACTTGTATTGAACCAAGAGAGTTTTTAAAGCACCTCAACTCTTAGTCTAGAGGAATCTAGAGGAGCAGTTTCAGAGTCCTTCACGGGAAATTCGAGCTCACTCTTGGTTACACATAGTGTATTTGCAATTAAGTTTTTAGTTCCGTATCATTTGTCCTAAATTAGCTAGTATACTTATTTCACTCCCTCTAGGTGCACTTTTACCTCGTGGACAGGACTGACCCATTAGGTATTAAAAATGGGATAAATGATCCCATTATCTAAGAGTTTCAAAATTTCAATACAAATAGCCTCTTGCAATATAGGATTTAACTTACGCTACGGGTCTCTCTTCGGTGTCGCTTCTTTATTAAGATGAATGCGATATTGAATTATGGTTGACTCAATCCCTTTGTGCCGGTCATAGTCCAATCAATGGCTTTCTTATGTTTCTTAAGAATTGTCATAAAGTTTTCTTCTTACCTGTCAGTCAGATGGGACGCGATTATGACGTGCAAAGTTTCTTGTTCACCTAAATAGACGTACTTGAGATGCATAAGCAAAGCTTTCAACTCTAAGGAAGGAGAAGGAACAATGGAAGGAGGAGTCAAGTTTATTGGCTCCACATTTGGTGAAATAGGGTTTGATGCCCAGTTCACAGCAGACTCAAAATCTGATGGAGGTTGAAGTCTTCGAACTCTAACTCATAGTCACAATTAGTTTCTAGTTCTAACTCTTCTCTATGCACGCTTGTTAAGTTCTCAATGAGGTTGACTTTGAATGTATGATCTTCTACATCATGAGGTTATTTTCCTAAGTTGAAGACATTGACTTCTCTAGTAATGTCTCCAAAAGTTAACCTCATGGACCTATTCTTACAGTTAATAATCGCATTGGCAATAGTAAGGAATGGGTGCCCTAGGATAACAGAAGTTTGAACCCAAGGATTGATACAAGTTGTGTCTTAAGAACTTGAAATCAACGGGGTAGATAAACTCCCCGATCTGGATATGAACATCATTAATTTTTCCCTTGGGAACCTTCACTGACCGATCAGCTAATTGAATGGAGACTCAAGTTAGACTAAGCTCGCCCAACCCTACTTGTTGATAAACTAAGAACGAGAGCAAGTTGATACTTTCTCCCAAGTCAAGAAGTGCCTGACTAATTTCGTCTTGTCCTCTAGTGCATGCAATGGTAAGAAAACCCGGATCCTTATACTTGATAGGGATCAGACCCGATAGTATCTCACTAATATTAGTGGCTAAAAAGACCTTCTTAGGTACATTAGACTTTCTCTTCTTGGTGCATATGTCCTTAAGAAATTTTGTGTATGATAAAACTTATTAGATAGCATCAAGAAGTGACACATTAATCTTCATTTGATTAAAGATCTCAATTATCTTGTCCATGTGTGCATTTTTCTTGTTATTTTTCAGCCTATTTGAAAATAATACTATAGGCTTGTGCACTGGACTGGCTGACTTGTCTTTTTCAGACCGTCAGATTTGGATGGATTGGAACTAGATGAGTAGGATGCTTGCGTGTGGTTGAGGTGGATGCTTGCGTGTGGTTGAGGTGCATGGGATTAGATGGCATTGACACCTGATTATCAACTTTTTTTTTCCAATCTCAATGTATGAACAATATTACATTGATTCATTTGATCCTCTTTAGCCATATGAGTTTAACTAGAGTTCCTAGGGTTAGTTACCGGTTGACTAGAAAGTTCCTTTGGGCCTTTCACTTAGGGAACTGACTAACTGACTCATTTGACCCTCTAACATAGATATGACTTGTCTCGTATTTTGCATGAAGGATGCTAAAATCTTCTCCAAATCGGTCGATTTGTTGTCAGTAGGGGGACCTTGGAAGGAAGGTTGTGGAGCTTGGTTGGAAAAGTTATGCTGATAATTATAAAAGTTAGGTTGATAATTAGAAGAATTATGATAATGATTGGGAAAATTGAGATGGAAATGGTTTGACCTTAAGTGGTCATGGTTGTTTTTGCTCCATAAGAAATTCAGGTGATTCCTCCATCTAGGATTGTATCATAGGCATTGTTATTGGGCCTTGGAAGGCCTCATTCATCACCTCTAGACACATTTGTTGAGCGTGAAAACTTGGGCACTACTCAAACACATGGTTTATTATTTGATGGTAAGTACAATCTGGAGTAGAAAATCAGTTTGGGCTGACTTAGTTTACAAGAACTGGCTTCCTAATTTCTAGAGTTTCTAATCTTCTCATTAGGGTGCAATTTTAGCCTCTGCAGCGATAGATGATTCAATTGAATCGAAACCTATTTTTGAAAAGATAGGATTTGAATTTCCAGAGTTTCATTAGTCGATTCTGTCATGCCCCACTTCTCGAAATACACACATATGGGAGTGTGACTAGAGCCGGCGATATATCTTCAAAATAAATACGCTAAGCCTTAAAGAATTAAATTAAAACATAAGGTTCATAATTTATCCCACCGATTAAAAACAAGTACAATGGTGTTTTAAAAGTTCACTTTTTTTACAAGCATAACATAAATAGAATCAAAAACACTAAAAAGTTCTCATAGAATGAAATGATGATGAACTATTAGAGTCCTGCCACGTGCACAAAGTACTCCTAATCCTGCGGTGTTCCAAATCTGGATCTGAGTAAGTAAACTTAGGGTCATCAATAAGCGACCTAATGAGTGATAAAATGAAGGGAGATTAAAAGAAACATGAAAAAAGAATAATAACATCATGCATAGTTTTGTGTTTTATAACCAAGTCATGAGTATCACATATGTTCGCTATTTCTTAAACATGTCCAGTTAAACCTAGTAATAATTGTTTGAAGTTAACAGATGAGACATTGTCTATGCTTTAGTTCAGTCCCGTACATACCTGGGACCACGGCCCAGACTCCTGGCGCTGAACTTGGCCCTACCTCAAGGTAGTCAGGTAACATGTATAACAAGTCAGGTACATGAATAACATATATAATAGGAAAAAGAATAGGAGCAGGACTGGGTATCAGTCACCCCAGCCTGCAGTGGAACCCTCTTTCAGTTGCATAACCTTCTCCTAGGTCCACCCAAAATATAGACGTTGTCTCTCCTTTTAACTTTTCGTCCCTAGATGTAAGTTGTCTAATGTTCTATATCACAAGTTACTGGGATAACATGATGTAAATAACAGGTAGTAGCACAATGTCCATGGTATAACAATATATCAGTTTAATGTCACGATATCTTCCCAGTAAATTTAGTTGCATAGTATAAATCAATGTCAAGTAATGATCAGGTAAAAGTATTAATAGAACAAGTGGACATTTTTACATGCAGGGACATACACATATTACAGGAGTTCATGGAAGTAATTTATGAAAACTATACGATTTTCTAAATAATAAAGAACTAACTCAATCAAAGCATAATTAAGTAACTAGATAAGATTATTAGTTACAAAAATTCTCGTTTAACTAAAGAAGAAGAAGAACACTAAGCTGGGCTTGAACACAACTCTAAAGCACTGAAATCCTAAGAACCTGATAAATCTACATAAATTATTCCAATAGAAATTGTTAGAATTTTTTTTTAAAAAGAAAGTTCTACTTGGGAGTTATAAGGGGTTCTAATCTTGATTTCTTAGTTTAGGGCCGGGAATATGGTCCTCTTGATTACATTAATTTAATAGGTTTAATTTAAACCAAATTATAATTTTTGTTGGATTTTTAAAGGCTTTAAAACAATAAAATTTATTAACGGGCCTGAACCTAACATTAAGAAAAAATGACTTTAAAATAGGTGATTTGATTTAATTTATGTTGTTATTCCTCTAAAATATTTATTGTAGAATGTAGAAGTGTTGTAGACTATTATTCATATTTTTCTCCATTTTTTAATTTTAATTAATTATTTTCTTACAGGTTAACGGGTCTAGATTTTGGTTCTGCCATCTGGGTATGGGTCCAAGAGATGTAGGCCCACGCAAAGCTGGGCTGGGATGAACAGGCCAGTGGGCATTGCTGAAATCTGAGCTTCAAAAAGTATATATATTTTTGGTTTTTTGTGAGCTGTACACAGGGCTGACCCTGGTGTAGTCCAGGCCCAGGCTAGGCCCGGGCCAGCCCAGGTCCAGAATTTTTTTTGGTTGCCTTGTTAAGTGGCGGCCCAGGCCACTAGGCCTGGCCTAATCGGGTGCGGGTCTCAACCCGCATAGGGTGCAGACCCGGCTGCACAAACTCGCAAGAGTTTGTGCAGCAGAGCTGCTCTTTATTTTTTATTTTTTTATATTCTAAAGATTTGTCTAAAAAATTCTATAATTTAATTAGTGTATTATATTACCCAATATATTTTACTCAAATCATTGGGTGAGGTTTTTTGATTCATGAAAAGGGGAAATTTAAATATGATTTTTTTCTTTTTTATAAATTTTAATTCATACAATTTATTCTATTTAGATCATGGGTATTTGCATGTTATCTCAATAAATCTTAATTCATATAGATTATTTTATCTAGATCATGGGGGTTTGCATGTTATATCAATAAATTTGAATTCAAATAAACTATTTTATCAAATCTTTGGATGAGATTAAAGTTTCATATAAAGAGGGATTTAAGCATGTTATTTTAATAATTCTTAATTCATATAATTTATTTTATCTATGTCATGGTTGAGATTAAAATTTCCATAAAGAGATTTTTAAACATGATATCTCAAAAAAATTCTTAACAAAATCTTTTTATTAAGATTAATTGGGTGAGATTCTATACAGAAATTCATAAAAAGAATTATCAGTATAAAAATTGCTAGTTATTACTTATTTACTTGGATTGATCCCGTAGCCTGCTCCTCAATCTCCAAGCTCCAAGCACGTTCCCCAATCACGTTGGTTTCCAAGGAGAGATATGAGAAAATTTGGATTTGGGAACTGAGTTCTTTCTTTCTGTCTTTCTTTTTTTTTTCTTAGAAGGCAGGAGAAGATGGATTACGTTAATATATTATGGTAAGATCTTAAGGTTAGGATTTTTAGCATGTAGGTTTCAACAGAAGAATCAGGTCGTTATGGATAGATCAACAGGGATATCATTAGATCTTTTGGTTGGAATTTGAAATTTGAAAATTTACTTTAATTTTGTTTAAATACATTAGATTAGCTTCATAATCACATGCCAATGCGGCATTACAGTTTAGATAATAGTATTTGGTATAGAGGAACATGAGTTCGAATCCTAGCACAAACAAGATAAGGAACAAGTGGAATGATCTGCTTCTTCAGTTCTTTGGTGGTTCGGTTCAGAATAACCATAGGTCTTTCAGTGTAGGATAAATATGGCCTAAGCTCCAACTCAGTATGATCCAAATCATGATTATCATCTCGGACATACCTCCTCAACTAAAAAAAATGGAAGACATCATGCACACCATCCAAGGATGCAGACAACGCCAATCTATAAGCCACTTCCCCCACTTGCTTCAAAACCTCTTAAAGTCGTATGAATCTGGGACTCAGCTTCCCCTGACTACCAAATCTAATCACTTCTCTCGTTAGAGATATCTTCAAGAATACCTTATCTCTAGTCTCAAACTCTAGTAGCCTACTGTTCAAATCTGCCCATTGTTCTTGGCTATCCTGAACTGCCTTGAGACGATCTCGATAATCTTAACTTTCTCCACTGTCTATAATCTCTGGTCCCAGCAGTCGCCTATCACCAATATTATCCCAACATAAAAGAGGGTCCATCTTAATACTAGCTTGGTAGCTGTTGCTGTAAGCAAACTCCGCCAAATGCAAATGATTCTCCCAAGACCCCTTGAAATCTAGCATGCATGCCCTAACCATGTCCTTAGGATCTGATTCGTCTGTTATGATTGTCCATCAGTCTGCGGATGATATGCAATGCTAAACATCAAGCGTGTTCCCAAACTTTCTTAGAGACTTCTCCAAAAATGGGACAAAAATCTGGTGTTTCTGTTGGACACTATGCTAACATGCACACCATGGAGTCTCATGACCTTCTGCATATACTTCTTTGCTAATAACTCCGTAGACTGTCCCAGTCTAAAAGGAATAAAGTGCGCTGACTTCGTGAGATGATCCACTACAACTTATTCTATATTGTTTTCTTTCTGGCTACGAGGTAAAGCAGTGATAAGTCCATAGTAATGGGCTCCCATTGTCATTCTAGAATTGACAAAGGTTGAAGAAGTCCAGCCATCCTCTGATGTTCCGCCTTCACTTGCTGGCATACAAGGCGCTTTGCCACATACCGAGCAATCTCCCTTTTCATCCCATACCACCAGAACTGTTACATCAGGTCTTGATACATCTTCGTCCCCTGGATGTATGTAATAAGACGAACTATAGGCTTCTGCTAATACCTGTTACCGAACCTCTCCCTTTAGCCCACAAATTCTTTTATCAAAATGGAGCGTTCCATCCACATGAATCTGCATGTTTGACCTCAATCCAACTTCCACTTGCTCCTTGAATTCCTGCAACTTGTGATCTCCACTCTGTGCTTCCCTTGTCTTCTCCAATAAGGTTGGTTGAATCTGTATAGCCATCAATTAGTCGGAAGCTATTGCCCTTCGTATCTGAAAAACACCTAGAGGGGGGTGAATAGGTGTTAATGCTAATCTAATGATCTTTTTAAACAAGTATGAATGAATGATGCAACCAGTCACTCAAAACAAGAAATTGAAGCTGAATTTCCCGTGAAGGGCTTTAGAACTTCTTCTCTTTGATTCCTCTAGATTTTGAGTTGAGGCGCGTAATTGTTTTCTTGTTGAGATGAGTGAGGACCGAAAAATGCAAGTAAATGAAATGGGTGCAATGAAGTGCAAACAAGAGATATCACAAGATAGAAGTGTAAAGCAATAAAAAATAATAAGGAAACCAATCGCAAACACAAGGAATTTGTTTCGAGGTTCGAGCCAGCGCTCTACGTCCCCGCCTCCACCACCGTGAAGGATTTCCACTAAATCCACAAAGGAAATTACAAGAGGTCTACACAAGACCGGAGTACCGAACTCCCACCAATCCAACCTCTACACAAGAGGGATCTCAACACAATGAACAACAAGTAACAAGGTGATCAAAAAGACCACAAACTTCTCTCTTACAACTCCTTATAGAATGGAATGATTTTTAGCTCAAGAAGTGAAGTGAGAAAAAAAAATTCAGTTGTAAAGAGTAAGAAAAAGTTTGAAAACCACTGAAAAACTTTAACCAAGAATGCACATAGGAAGAGAGAGCTTTGAAAACTTTTCTTTCTTTTGGAAACTTGAAAATAATAGGATTTTTTCCTGATTTTAACAAGTGACCAATGCCATCTATTTATAGGAATTTGCCATGGAAAATCATCAATTAAACTAGGTTTATAGGTTAGGAATTAGCCTCCAAAAATTCAGAGATAGCTGACACAAACATCACAATCAAATCCAAGAAACAAAACTCAAGAAACTAGCCGTTGGGGCTGCTAGCGGCTGTCGGTCGACCGGCCCGGTCGACCGGCAGTCTAACTTGGCAACTAGCCGTTGGACTCAGTTGACCGATCGGCCGACCGGAAGCTAAACAAAAACAATTCTTTGTTCTGTCGGTCAATTGGCCCGGTCGACCAACAAAATCTGAGAGCAAGGGTCAGTCAGTCGGTCGACCGGCAGCGTGCACAAACGTGCACGCTAAAGCCACAAGGCCTGGTCGACCGGTGCGATCGATCGATCGGCCTGAAATAGATGCGGTCAACCGCCTGGTCGACCGTAGGGCCTGAAACAGTATTTTTTATAGGAAAAATTTAGAACTTAGGAGAATTTTTAAAATAATTTTAAATGGCTAATGATTAATTAGCATGCTATAAGGGTTGGTATACATGATATAAACAAGATGTAAAAATATAAAATAATTAGAAACATGTATATTAACCAAGACATGCATCTAATCCAACTAACCAAAATAAAAACCGTATTTTGAAAAATGAAAGTGTGTGTACGTTTTCTTGAGCCAACTTATTATAACCTCATTCTTTAACAAACTAATTCTTATAAAGGTTCTAGGTGACTACATGATCTTCAAATTAGGGCTTCTCCATATGGAATGTTGTATAGCTTGAATCGTTGAACCCGAATTGAGTCATCTTGAGTTAAAAGTACCTTCCTTTAGGAAAGAACACATCTTGAATGCTTAGAACCCTGAAACACACTTAAATACTAAAAAATGATTAGTACAAATAACTATATATGTTTTAATCATCAAAACTCAAAAACCGGGTGATTGTAACTTTGGGCCAACAATCTCCCCCTTTTTGATGATGACAAAACATATGAGTTATTTAACAAAAAAATAAGAAAAATGGGAAAAGATCTTGGAAGCTCCCCCTCAAAACATGCTATATATATGAATGGCTATATACATGAATAAATAGTAAAAATAAGAACTTGGCATAAAAAGGACATAAGAGTTTAACTCAAAACACATAACTTAAAAACTCAAAACACATAACTTAAAAACACAAAACTCATAACTTAAAACTTAAAACTAACTTTTTCTCTCCCTTTTTGTCATACATCAAAAAGGGTAAACATTGTTAAAAAATTTCATGAGTCCATAACACAAACATTCAATTCTCCACAAATAAAAGAAAATCTAGTATAGTCTAGTGGTTTTGAAAAAATAACGGCAAGTTGAAAATCGGTAGAAACATAATCAATGTCAATATCACCTTTCTCATAATGATCTCTAAGAAAGTGATACCGAATGTCAATGTGCTTAGTTTCACTATGTTGATTTGCATTTTTAGTCATATGAATAGTACTAGTATTATCATTAAATATTTTAATATGGTCAAAATGCAAATCATAGTCAAGGAGAGTATGTTTCATCCAAAGGACTTGTGCACAACAAGCCCCCGCCGTAATATACTCTGCGACGGCGGTTGAGAGAGCTACCGAATTTTGTTTCTTCGAAGACCATGAAACAAGACAATTACCGAGAAATTGACATGTTCCACTTGTACTCTTCCTATCCACTCTACAACCCGCATAGTCGGCATCCGAAAACTTGTCATGAAAAATTGTCCGGTCTTCGGATACCACAAACCCATTTCAATTGTGCCCTTAAGGTATCTAATTATACGTTTTACCGCAATCAAATTGGACTCTTTAGGACATGATTGAAATCGAGCACAAAGGCATACACAAAACATAATGTCCGGCCTACTAGACGTTTAAATACAATGAGCTACCAATCATGCTACGATAAAGTTTTATGTCTACATTTGTACCTTGTTCATCCTTGTCAAGCTTTGTAGTGGTAGCCATGGGAGTTTTGCTTGTCTTAGCCTCTTCAAGCCTAAATATCTTGATAAGTTCCTTTGTGTACTTGGCTTGATTTATGAAAATCCCATCCTTCCTTTGTTTGATTTGGAGAACAAGGAAGTAGTTAAGCTCGCCCATCATAGACATCTCAAATTCCTCCTTCATGCATAATTCAAAAGCTTTGTAAAGATTTTCATTAGTAGAACTAAATATGATATCATCAACATATATTTGAACTATAAGTATATCATTATCAACATGTTTGGTAAACAAAGTAGTATTTATTTTTCCTTTATTAAAACCATTAGAAATAAGAAATGAAGAAAATCTTTCATACCAAGCCCTAGGGGCTTGTTTTAAACCATAAAGAGCTTTGTCTAGTTTGAAAACAAAATCCGGATGTGTAGGATCAACAAACCTGGGGGGTTGTTCAACATACACCTCCTCTTCAATAAATCCATTTAAGAAAGCACTTTTTACATCCATTTGAAAAAGTTTAAAATCTTTATATGAAGCAAATGCAAGTGTCATCCGTATGGCTTCAAGCCGTGCTACAGGTGCAAAAGTTTCCTCAAAATCGATACCTTCGACTTGAGTGTAACCTTGGGCTACTAACCTACCTTTATTCCTAACAACATTTTCTGACTTATCCAACTTGTTCTTAAAGATCCACTTAGTATCAATTGTTGGTCTATCGTGGGGCCTAGGAACAAGATGCCAAACTTGGTTGTGCTCGAATTGATTGAGCTCCTCTTGCATGGCTAGCAACCAATATGAGTCGCCCTCGGCTTCGAGGATGTTCTTTGGTTCAAAGTGAGAAATGAATGTATAGTGCCCACAAAGATCATAAAGTTTAGAACGAGTAGTTACCCTTTTTGATACTTCACCTATAATAAGATCCTTGGGATGATGTGGATTGAATCTCCAATCTTTTGAAAGTGGTTGAGTAGTTTCCTCTTCAACTTCTTGAACTTCATTTTATTCATCACCCTTTGGCATGTCTTCAAGAGTAGGTGAGTCCGTCAAAGAAATTTTCTCCATGTCTTCATTTAGGGAATCTATTTCTACAACATTCTCAACAAACACATTAGATTCCTCAAACTTTACATGTATAGATTCTTCAATAGTCAAGGATGACTTATTGAATACTCTATAAGCTTTACTAGTGTTAGAGTAACCAATAAAAATTGCTTCATAAGACTTAGTATCAAATTTACCTAAATTATCTTTAGTATTCAAAATAAAACATTTACAACAAAAAACTTTAAAGCATGAAACATTTAGCTTTCTAGAAAAATAAATCTCAAAAGATGTTTTAGAAGTATTTTTGCATAAGAAAACCCTATTTGATATGTAGCAAGATGTGTTAACGGCCTCGGCCCATAGATAATGAGGGAGACCATACTCATTTATCATTGTCCTAGCCATCTCTTGTAATGTACGATTTTTCCTCTCAACGACTCCATTTTGTTGTGGAGTTCTAGGACAAGATAGTTCATGCTTGATTCCATGTTCCTCACAAAAAATGGTAAAGGGTTGGTTATTGAATTCACCACCTCTATCACTTTTTATTCTTAAAATAGAAGAATCTTTTTCCTTTTCAACTCTTTTCTTAAAGGCTTGAAAATATGAAAAGGCTTGATTTTTGTGTTTTAAAAGAAAACCCAAGTAAAACGCAAGAAATCATCAACTAACACGAAAGCAAAACGATTTTCACTTAGACTTTTGGTTTTAGTAGGACCAAACAAATCCATATGGATCAACTCCAAAGGTCGTGATGTCAAGATATCCTTGATTAACTTGAAAGAGGACTTGGTTTGTTTCTCAAGTTGGTACGCATCGCAAATGCGGTCCTTTTCAAACTTCAAGTAAGGAATACCTTTCACCATTTTTTTGTTATTTAATCTAAATAAATGGTCAAAAGAAATGTGGCCTAATCTCCTATGCTACAACCAAGAGTCATCATCGAGGGCTTTCAAACAAGTAGCATTGCATAGCATATTAGACATGTCAATCATGTATACATTGTTTTCACGAAATTCGGAAAATATACATGCATTGGATTGTCTATCAATAACAGTACATGCTAGGTCATCAAAAATAACATTCAAACCTTTATCACAAAGTTGACTAACACTCAAAGAGATTATGCTTGAGGCCATCAACCAAAATAACATTTCTATTAAAGGAGATGTACCAAGTTTAACATTACCAATACTAATGATTTTTCTTTTGGTGTCATCTCCGAAGGTGACGGTGCCACCTTCATGGTATCTTGATAGGGTTGCGAAGTTGTTGATATCCCAAGTCATGTGCCTTGAGCAACCACTATCAGGATACCACAACCCCTTACGTCGTTGGGCTTTGGAATGTACCTACATCATTTAACAAATTTATTGATTTTGGTACCCAAACTTTCTTGGGTCCTTGAATATTAGTATTCCGATCCCAAACATGATTATTCGATGCATTAATCCTATCATAGCAAAATTCAACCAAACGATCTTTACGGCCACAATATGTGCGTGAAAAAACTTTGCCATACATGAATGCATGATGAGTGTGTGGAGTGTGGGGCATGTTTAGGGTGCTTAGCATGATGTGAAGGTTGTGATTTATAAACATGAGTATGAATAGCATGAGACTATTTCTTTGGAACATGTTTCTTAGAAAACATAGCATCTAGTCTAGTTTTATCAAATTCACATTTTTTCAAAACTACTCCTAAAGAATCAATTTTCTCTTTTAGCGTGGAAATCACATTTTCATTAATTTGTGAAAATTTACCTTTGCAAGAAATTTTATAGCTATCAAAATCTTTTTGTGTAGAAACAAGAGTAGAAAACAATTCATCTTTTTCTTTTGTAAGAATGAAAACTTTATGGTTGAGTGATTCATTTTCTTTTTTCATTTTCAAGTATTTCTTTTTGAGAAAATCATAGTTATGAGATAGTTCTTCAAAAGCTTCTCCTAGTTCATCTATAGAAAGTTCACAATCAATGGAAGTATCGGGAGTTACCTTACTTGTGCTTCCATTTGCCATGAAGCACATGTTGGCGGTGTCGACCTCCTCATCGGATTCACTCTCCGAATCCCAAGTAGCCTTTAAAAACTTTCTTTTTGTATGGCTTCTTGGATGTGGAGGGTTTGCTTTTGTTTTCTAGACATTTCGCAACAATGTGACCAGGCTAACGACAATTGAAGCAAATGATTTTCTTCTCTTCTTTACTTTGCCATCTCCTTCTATTTTGAAACTTTGCCTTGTTGTACATTCTCCGAACGTTCTTTACAAGAAGAGAAAGATCTTCATCATCCTCTTCTTCATCATTCTCGTCGGAGTTGGTGGAAGAGCTCTTGAAGGCAATAGCTTTCTTCTTGGGAGGAGCCATCTCTTCTCTTTCTTTTCTTTCCATCTCATGGGTCTTGAGATTCCCAATGAGATCGATAACCATTTCTTCCTTGTCATTGAGCTCCTTCAAAGTTGTGGCTTTGACTTCCAAGATGGAGGGAGTGCACGGATGATCTTCCTCACCTTTTGGTCATTGTCAATGCCGTCACCTAAAGAAGAAAGTCCATTAGTAATCTTTGTAAACTTAATAACCATATCATCTATGGTTTCATTCTCTTGCATAGAAAAATTTCATATTGAGATCGAAGAAGGTCGATTTTTGCCCTCTTTACTTGTGAAGTCCCCTCATGAGTGACAAGTAAGTGAGTCAAAATCTCATGTGCGGATTTGCAATAAATAACTCTAGAAATATCATCGTCATTAAGAGCTTGAAGAAAGGCATAGTGCGCCCTAGCATTAGCGTCAAACTCTTTCGTGGCAATATCGAACCAAGTGTCCTCATCACCAAGGGGTGCACTAAAAGGTTTGGTCACCGCCTTTGCAACCCGGCTTCCTAAGGATTACAAAACACGGTCATCTTAACCTTCCATATGGGAAAGTTAAGGCCATCAAACTTGGGTTGGGTCTAATTCTTCAGCCATTTTTACTAAGTGTATGAGGATGAAAAATGAATATAGTGATTAGTAATATAGGATCTCTCTAAGGTTGTTAAGCCAAGAACCTAGAGACCAAAGCTCTGATACCAATTGAAAAACACCTAGAGGGGGGTGAATAGGTGTTAATGCTAATATAATGATCTTTTTAAACAAGTATGAATGAATGATGCAACCGATCACTCAAAATAAGAAATTGAAGCCGAATTTCCCGCGAAGGGCTCTAGAACTTCTCTCTTTGATTCCTTTATATTATAAGTTGAGGTGCGTAATTGCTTTCTTGTTGAGATGAGTGAGGACCAAAAATGCAAGTAAATGAAATGGGTGCAATGAAGTGCAAACAAGAGAAATCATAAGATAGAAGTGTAAAGCAATAAAAAGCAATAATGAAACCAATCGCAAACACAAGGAATTTGTTTCGAGGTTCGAGCCACCGGTTTACGTCCCCGCCTCCACCACCGTGAAGGATTTTCACTAAATCTACGAAGGAAATTACAAGAGGTCTACACAAGACGGAGTACCGAACTCCCCCAATCCAACCTCTACACAAGAGGGATCGCAACACAATTAACAACAAGTAACAAGGTGATCAAAAAAACCACAAACTTCTCTCTTACAACTCCTTATAGAATGGAATGATTTTTGGCTTAAGAAGTGAAGTGAGAAAAAAAATTCAGTTGTAAAGAGTAAGAAAAAGCTTGAAAACTACTGAAAAACTTTAACCAAGAATGCACTTAGGAAGAGAGAGCTTTGAAAACTTTTCTTTCTTTTGGAAACTTGAAAATAATAGGAATTTTTCTTGATTTTAACAAGTGACCAATGCCATCTATTTATAGGGATTTGCCATGAGAAAATCATCATTTAAACTAGGTTTATAGGTCAGGAATTAGCCTCCAAAAATTCAGAGATAGCTAACACAAACATCACAATCAAATCTAAGAAACAAAACTCAAGAAACTAGCCGTTGGGGCTGCTGGTCGACCGGCAGTCTAACTTGGCAACTAGCCGTCGGACTCGGTCGACCGGTCGGTCGACGGAGGCTAAACAAAAATAATTCTTTGTTCTGTCAGTCGACTGGCCCGGTCGACCGACAAAACCCGAGAGCAAGGGTCAGTCAGTCGGTCGACCGGTCCGGTCGACCGGCAGACGTGCACAAACGTGCACGCCAAAGCCACAAGGCCCAGTCGACCGGTGCGATCGACCGATCAGGCCTGAAATAGATGCGGTCGACCGCCCGGTCGACCGTAGGGCCTGAAATAGTATTTTTGTAGGAAAAACTTTGAACTTAGGAGAATTTTTAAAATAATTTTAAATGGCTATATGATTAAGTAGCATGCTATAAGGGTTGGTATATGATTAGTCTACAATTCTACAATATTATGTCACATTCTCTCACAGATTTATGAATAAATTGTCGATCTAAACCGTGTTTTTGACTTTATTGCAGGTAGATCCAAAGTCAAAGGGCAAAAATGGAATAACAGCTTAATGAAACCCAATTAATGGTAATTAATCCCGCATTACTTGGAGGCCAAGCAAAGGATTCTCTAGAAGATGCATTGAACCTAGACTCCTGCGCTTGTCAGACGAATATTTGGGTGCAAATACCAGAAACGGCATATACCCTGACAACCACGAAGACAGAGTAACAACCTGACAAAAATCAGGGACGTGACTCCCTGGTTTTGTCGCGAAAACGCGGCAATAGCCGCGTTTCCGCGCCAAAGCTGTGGAGCCACGCGTCGATTTCGACGCGTGGCCCCGTCTCGTCTTCTGGATGCTTCTGAGGCCTATAAATACCCCTGCAATGGCCCAAACCGAGAGCAGTTTTCATTTTTAGGAGTAGGTCCAGATTTTAGTGTAGTGTAGGTGAGTGTTCTTCATTTCTTGTATTTTTCATTTCTTTTTCTTAGATCATTGTAGTAGGGCTGAGTGATTTCTAGAGAGAGAAAGCAAGGGATTGATGTAATAGAGAGTGACACTCTATGTAAAGATGCCTCCTTTCTCTTCCAATGTAATCTCCTTCATCTTCTACATGATTTCTTACTAGTTTTTCTTCTCATGGCAATCTAACTACTAACCACTAACCATCTAACCACTTACTTGATAATCCACATGAATCGGGTTGCCTCTACAAGGCCTTGTTCTTGCAAGAGCCATTGATGGCCAAAGATGATGGGCTCTAACATCTAACTTGCTAACTTGCTAACTTGCTAACCAAGCTAACTCTCTTTTATTTCATACTCTTTTATTTCATGCTAGTAGTGTAATGAGTGATGCTTGTATTAGCTTGTTCTTGATGCAATGTTTTGAATGTGATGAACCATCCATGAGCCATGCTTCGTATCGTCTCTTGGAGCCAAGGATTGTGATGGCCGAGGATCAAAATGTGAGGCAACTATCTCGAAGAGGTTAGCATAGTTAGTGGAGCATTTAGTAGTTAGTAGCCATGAGTTTTCTTTTAGCTTGATTTAGAAATCATTTTCCAAACTCTTTTCTCATTTTCTATCGGTGTTTTTTCCATCCTTCTTAGTTCAACCTTGTTCCATCTCTTTTTCTATTTTGATTTCCAAAGCACTTCACTTTTGTTTTACATCGCCGTTTTCATCGCTCTCCTCACCTTCCACATTCTAAATTTCATTCTTTTCTTTTTCATTCTTTTAACAAAGAAGAATTGTTAACATACAACGGGAATAGAAACTGTTAATGCTTCTATCGCCTCCCTTCCCTGTGGATACGACCCGTTAAGCCAATGCTATAACGGAAGTATCGAGGGTACATTAGCACATTCGAGCTTTTCATTTGATTTCATAAATACACACTTTTGAGTGCTAGTCACGCTCCCGATCAAAATTTTGGCGCCGTTGCCGGGGAGGGAATGGTTTTGTTTTCACGTTTTTGTTAACATTTTCTTCTCTGTTTTGGTGTGCAGGCAATATTTACAGGTGCTTAATATTGCAGAATAGACTCTAGCTTTGCATATCCCTGCTCTTGAAAGCAGGGCCCCAGATTCTAAAGACAAGCCGCGGAACCGCGACATTTGCCGCGAAATCGCGGCAATTTTGTGAACATTGTAAATTTTGTTGTTCTGGGATGTGTGAATTGTAATAGCTAGTGGATTTGTACTGCTATCTTTCTTGCTTTGATTGCCTACACACCATATAAATAAAAGAACTAAAATACGGTATTTGGACGCGTTTAAAACGGTTTAGACATTTGCATTTAGGCACGTGTCAATTCAATTCCAAAATACTGTATTTTTGTTCTGTTTTGTGATTTGGATGGAGATGTACATATGCATTGCATATAGCATAGGACAAACACGTGGGTGATTTATCGCTTTGTGTTACATTCTTGTCAATATTGCACACTTGCACAAATTGCAATTAAGGGCAAAACCCAAACAAGATAAGGTGGGATTTCATTACCCTTCCTTAGCCCAAAAACCATCTCCCCACTCACACAACCCAAGCCCTAATAAAATTTGAATAGACGTTGCCCCTAGGGATATTTCATCTAGGTCTAGGTCAACCCTTCTATCGGCTTGGTTTTGATTTTTCTTCTTTTTGTTTGTTGTTTGATTTTTTCTTTTTGTTTGTGATTGTTTGTGAAATGGAATTCAACAGTAACAATTCTTTCAATCTGAACATGAATCCATATTTCACACCAACCCCATTTGGTTAGGATAATTCCAACCCGGCGTTTTACAATATGCACCAATCACGTACACCGGGTTGGCCTTATCGAATCAATACAACCCATACCCACATTCTTATAACTATAATTTCCAGAATAATTTCAACTCGTCACAGAGTCAATGGGGATTCAAGTCCCCTGAGTTAAATTTTCAACCTCCTTGTCCACCATATCCCCCATGTCCACCTTGTCCACAATTTACACAATATTCATTCCCCAAATGTGCTTCCTATACTCTTTTTTCTGGACCTCCCATTGAAGAAATATCTGAGTTATTAAAGAGTTTAGAAGCCAATCTACAAAGGGCCGAGCAACAACTCCAAGAAACATTAGCCTCTCCAATTCCACAGTATTTTCAAGAGTCTTACTCAATTCCACCCCCTCACAATGAACAACCATCTGCCTTGGAAATGAGTAAGGAACTTTTATGTGAGTCCAAACAACAATCACAAAATCTGATGGACTCACAATTTCACCACCAATTCCAAAACAACACTGCATCTCTTCAACAAAATAATGAACCAATTAGCCAGAAAAAGATGCTTGAAATCATGACTCAGGCTCAAAATGATCGTAACCGTGACATAGATTTGATGATCCAAACTCTTCATTCTCATCCTATTTCTAATGTCACTAACCATTCTGTCCGAGCCAAAGAGTCATGTTGTTTTAGAAATCAAGATTCAATTTCAGCACACCCACCTGAACTTGTCCAAACTTCAGATCCCATTGACATTTTGGCAAGTTATCCTTTTCCTAAAATGAATTGAGCATGAATATGATCCTGAACTTTCACTTGATGATTCAATTCTACTTCCTGATTCAATTATGACTTCGGTATCTTCACCTGATTTCACTCCTTTTCCGAGTCTGTATTGGATCCAGTGCCTATTCATTGTGAAATTGAATCACCAATCTCTTATGATGATCATATTGAACTTGACCAATTTCATACTTTTGAAAGACCCATTGATAAATTGGCAAGTTCTCATTTTTGTGGAATTGAACTCAATGTGGAATGTGACTTTGATTCTCAAATTTGTGATCCAGTTCAAATTCCTGAATCATTATTGACTCCTGTGTTGTTACCCAATTTGAGCAACATTTTAGAGTCAGTTTTGATTCCCATACCTGTCATTCCTGAACTTGACTCACCAATCATAGATAGTCACATTCCATCATGGGGAAATGAATGTGGATTGAGCTTCATCTTCTTGATTTGGGCCCTCTTCCAGAACCGATCTCGACTCCCGAACCTTTACTTGACTTGAGTCATTTTTCTGAGTCGATATTAGTTCCTATATTTCCTGAGTCCAAATCAATCATTCCATTCTGGGACAAGGGTGTTGATAAATTTCACTCCAAAATTATTTTGAAAATTTGGAAATTAGATGGGGTAAAACTGTTAATAAAAATCATTCATATATACATCATTCTTGTGGGTTGTATTCTTGAGATCTCTGGTGGGTTCCTCCGGACTCCACGCAAGAATGATTGGGCCGCCTTTCGTGGACCAATCCGACCGCCACCGGAACCACCACCTTGAGGTAATTTTTCCTTCCCTCTCTATTTGTTTCATGCATACATACATCACGATGCATTGAGGACAATGCATGAGATAAGTGTGGGGGAGGGTTTACTAACGTAGAATTTTTTAGATTTTCTTTCTTTTACACTTCTTTTAAGGATAATTTTAGAAATCTTCTCTTTTGTATAGGAATTTTCTCTTTCTTTAAAAACTTTTTGAAATAAGAGACAAAGTTTTGATCTATTTTTAAGAAAATTAAGATGATCTTAGAAATTAAGGAAGCCTTAATTATGACATCTTAAACCTAGTTGAAATAATGGATCTTATTTAAAATTATAGGCTAAGTAAGATAAATTGGAGAGATAATTCTATCTTGAATTTTTTGCCTTAGATCGTATGCACTTCACACTTACACAATTTTTGGGATAGAAACAAAGACCTAAAATGCCATAAATAAAAAATAAAAAATAAAAAAAATAAAAAAAACATCATCACTTATTAAGCTGGAGAATTATGCCTCAAGAAGCATGATTATTCACAGATTTATGAATAAATTGTCGATCTAAACCGTGTTTTGACCTTTATTGCAGGTAGATCCAAAGTCCAAGGGCAAAGATGGAATAAGAGCTTAATGAAACCCAATTAATGGTAATTAATCCCGCATTACTTGGAGGCCAAGCAAAGGATTCTCTAGAAGATGCATTGAACCTAGACTCATGCGCTTGTCAGACGAATATTCGGGTGCAAATACCAGAAACGGCATATACCCTGACAACCCACGAAGACAGAGTAACAACCTGACAAAAACCAGAGACGTGACTCCCTGGTATTACCGCGGAAACGCGGCAATAGTCGCGTTTCCGCGGTAAAGCTGTGGAGCCACGCGTCGATTTTCGACGCGTGGCCCCGTCTCGTCTTCTGGATGCTTCTGAGGCCTATAAATACCCCTGCAATGGCGCAAACCGAGAGCTGTTTTCGTTTTTTAGGAGTAGGTCCAGATTTTAGTGTAGTGTAGGTGAGTGTTCTTCATTTCTTGTATTTTTCATTTCTTTTTCTTAGATCATTGTAGTAGGGCTGAGTGATTTCTAGAGAGAGAGAAAGCAAGGGATTGATGTAATAGAGAGTGACACTCTATGTAAAGATGCCTCCTTTCTCTTCCAATGTAATCTCCTTCATCTTCTACATGATTTCTTACTAGTTTTTCTTCTCATGACAATCTAACTACTAACCACTAACCATCTAACCACTTATTTGATAATCCACATGAACCAGGTTGCCTCTACAAGGCCTTGTTCTTGCAAGAGCCATTGATGGCCAAAGATGATGGGTTCTAACATCTAACTTGCTAACTTGCTAACCAAGCTAACTCTCTTTTATTTCATGCTCTTTTATTTCATGCTAGTAGTGTAATGAGTGAAGCTTGTATTAGCTTGTTCTTGATGCAATGTTTTGAATGTGATGAACCATCTATGAGCCATGCTCTGTATCGTCTCTTGGAGCCAAGGTTGTGATGGCCGAGGATCAAAATGTGAGGCAACTATCTCGAAGAGGTTAGCATGGTTAGTGGAGCATTTAGTAGTTAGTAGCCATGAGTTTTCTTTTAGCTTGATTTAGAAATCGTTTCCAAACTCTTTTCTCATTTTTCTATTGGTGTTTTTTCCATCCTTCTTAGTTCAACCTTGTTCCATCTCTTTTTCTATTTTGATTTCCAAAGCACTTCACTTTTGTTTTTACATCGCCGTTTTCATCCCTCTCCTCACCTACCACATTCTAGATTTCATGTTCTTTTCTTTTTCATTCTTTTAGCAAAGAAGAATTGTTAACATATAACGGAATAGAAACTATTAATGCTTCTATCGCCTCCCTTCCCTGTGGATATGACCCGTTAAGCCAATGCTATAACGGAAGTATCGAGGGTACATTAGCACATTTGAGCTTTTCATTTGATTTCATAAATACACACTTTTGAGTGCTAGTCACGCCCCGATCAAAAGATAAGGAAAGGAATAGTGGAGTATAATTCGCACAGATATTCAACAAAAGGGAGAAGGTTTAGAGTCAACCTTAAGTGCTTAATCACTCCGAAGTGTATTCACAATGTGTAATGTACTCCTTTCCAAATCATCGTAGTAGCATAAGCTATACGGGTCGAATCCACAAGGAGAGCTCACGATGGAAGCTTTACGGTTTGGTGTTGAAGAAAGACAAACGAAAGTTCTTCTTTGTTTCAAAAGAATGAAAAAGACATGGAAAAATAGGTGAAAGAATTGGTTGTGGTTTTGTACATGAAAGTAAAAACGATGAAAAGAGAATGAAAAGAATTTGAAAATAAGAATTGCTTTTAGGAAGAAAACTAAAGTAGAGAAAACTTGCAAAAGACTTTTAGAATGGAAAAAGCCATGACTAGCTAACCTTACTAACTTGCTAACTTACTAATCTCCGTTAGGGTGAAGCATGCCTCATGTTGATTCATCGACAAGTGTTTGTCTTGCTTGTGGGTCAAGTTACTTTCCCCTTTGATGGATGGGTGATCATCTTGGACTTGTCTTGTAGCCTCATTGATTTCATCGGCTCTCAAGATAGAATTTCATTGTGGAATCGGGGAGTGTCACTCAAGGGATGCTAAGGAAGAAGATACAAAATTCATTGGACATTCAAGGCTATACAACAAGTTAGCATTGAAGTAAGAAAGTTGTACAACAAATAGCATATGTTTGGTGTTCCATCTCCATGTTCCATCAAGGCACTTGTTCTAAGACAAGGCTCTAAATGAGGCACACATGAATCATATGGAGAATTACAACAAGAGATTGCCAAGAATGAAAGTAACCCATCGGGGATGAAAAAGACTCAACATTTGCAAGATTAAGAATTAGCATTCACCCAAGAGTTAGAAGTTAGCAAGATTAGTTGTTAGCTAGTCATGTTAGAAGAAGTTAGCTATCCATTACAATAAAGAGAAAACAACAAGACATCATGCTATGAAAGTAAAGCTTGAATGAAATAAAGCAAGTAATGAAAAGCACTAGAAATTGCAATAGAAGAGAAAGTAGATTGGATTAATCCTTGCTTTGCTTCAAGTTGTCACCCTTGATTACAAGCTTTCACTCTCTCACTATCTCTCTCTTGCAGAATTTTTAGGAGGAAGAAGAAGACTAAGAGCAATAAAACCTAGAGAAAAACTAAAAATTACAAGCTCTTTTCTCTATTCTCTCCTCCCCTTTTTGTACTGGCCTTGATGGTCTATTTATAGGCTTAGGAGAAGAAGGCTCCAGAATCAGACAGCTGGGGATCAATCGCTGGCTCAACGGCCAGATAACTGCCGCGGATCCGCAGCCAGAGCCGCGTTTTCGCGGCAGAATCTAGGCCGTTATGCCAGCGAATTCTGTTGCGAGTTTGTTGCAGGTTGTTGGCCACGTGGATCTTCTAGAATGCTGACTGGATGCGTGGGTGATTCCAGATCCTGGGCTCAACTCTTGGGCTTCTTTTGGACTTTGAATTAATCCCCTTTTATTCTTGATAATTGCATGGATTTGTGGGCCTCTCTCCATTAAATTATGGACCTGCAAAAATAGAGAGAAAAAGAGTAAAAAAACAGAATTTATTAATATTATGCATGGTATAGAGGTGGAAGATGATGCAAAATGAACTACAATCACACCCCCATACCTAGCTTTTGCTCGTCCCCGAGGAAAAAAGAAAGAAAATTCTAACTAGATTATTACACCACTTTCGTAGGTGACACGATTGCACTGAGCACGTGCAACAAGCGTTAAACCTCTAGGTTACCCTAGAGGAGGAGTGTTGTCTCCTGAGGATTTTCAGCGGATTGCACCCACAAAATCCATAAAGAAAAAGAAAAGGGTTAGTGAAAATTTTGATCCATGTTTTAAAGATTCTTACTTGAGTTATAGGTTTCAGGTTACCCTAAACTTGTCATTCCTCTTATAAGCGTCTATTTAGAGTTTTGTTTTCAATTTAGGTTAAGTTTTTAAGGAAAAGATCAAAAACCAGATTTTGCATCAATCTTAGTATATATACATCTATAAATATGAAGGATCTTTCTTAGACTAAGTTTATTTATACTAATATATATAATAATATATATATTTTTTCTTTTTTATATACAGTATTTATTTATTTACATTTCCTTAGATTCCTTAGGCTTTCTAATTTACCCTTGTAACGAGCTCTTACCGATGACTCCCAAACCAGTCGGTCTTAGGGCACCAAATGAGAAAACATCCCTCGGGTTCGATGACTCAAGTAAACTAGGCCATGAATACTAAGGACTTAACCACCTTTAGGCGTGACTTGGCATGCTTCTTGAGGCACGGCTAACCAGCTTAATTAGTAGCTAAGTATTTATTTAGTTATTTATATATATACATATATTTTTCTTTTTTTTTATTATATATATGAAGTCACAAGTCTTTGATTAATCCCTCAATATGTTTAATGTATATATCCTAAAGAAAGAATTAAAATCTAGTTATCTTTCTAATCCTTTTTTACTTAACCTAAAAATCCAACAAAACTCCTCTTTCAACTTATAATTAGAAATCATAGTTAAGAGCTTCCTTAATCCCTAAAGTCAAGCTTTGATTCTTTAAACATGGATCAAGAATTTCCTTTTTTATTTTTTATTTTTTTATTTTTTCTAAAAGAAAAAGTAAAATCTAAAAAAAAAATCTACAAAGAAAGGTAAAATCTAAAAAATAAAAAATCTAAAAAGAAAATGAAAATCCTAGAAATAAAAAGCTAAAAAGAAAATAAAAATCCTAGGTTAGAATCTATCCCCCCATACCTATCTCATGCATTGTCCTCAATGTATGCAAGATAAAAAGTTGCATGAAATAGGTAAAAGGTATGAAATCACTCCCTCAGTCTCTTTGGACCAGCAGTGGTGCTGGGTCCAGCCGACTGAGTGTTGGCCCAAAGACCTTCCACTCTAATTTTGAGGATGATAACTCATGTAGTTATGTGTACTAATAATCTTGTGAGTTTAGTTTCAGATCATTAATCAAGTTATTAGTTAGTGAAAGCTTCCACACATGTTTCACAAGTTGATTCAAGAGCCCGAGCGTCAAAGATCACATATAGCACTTGCTTGATGGATCAAGGAGTTTTGGGATCGAGTCGGCTTGGAGATTGCGCTCTACAAGAAGACTTCGGTACCATAGTTTAGTTTTGTGTTTAGATCCAAATTTGTAAAGATTAGAATAGTATGATAATGCTCAAGTTCACAACACACACGTTTCATGTTTTGAATATTGGTTTTTGGTTTTTCGGTTTTAGGTTTAACCGATCTTGGTTTTCATGAATAGATAGATCAAAACAAGTTTACATGATTTAATGTATATATGATTTGTTCTATATACATGCATACTTTAATTTCCTAGACAAACTTAGTTTTGACTTACTTATTCATGTGTTATAGTTTTGGTATTTTTGACAAAACATATTGGAATTAATGACAAAAACTATGATATATATTTGTTTCATGTATATTGGATTTCTATCCATATACATCATGCTTCAAAGTGTTTAGATATCATGTTTTTGTATTTGGAAGAATTTTTGACAAAACGTATTTTCTATTCAAAATCCAAGTTTTAGAAAATACAGTTTTTGGTTTTGGTAAAAATGATAAGACACAAAAATAGTTCATATTGATTGATATTTGAGCTAAACTTTTTACCACATGTTTATATATCAATGCAAAATGATAAAACTATTTTTGATGATTTTTAGAAATGATAAAAGAATTTTTAAATATGTTTTAATCCAGTTTTCTGTTCCAGGCTTCAACCAAGTCGACTAGTAGCCTGACTAGTCGACTAGGGCTGAGGTCGGTCGACCGGCCGGTCGACCGACGTGCGCAATTCTGTGCACGTTTGGAGCCTCTGGGATGGTCGACCGGACTGAGAGCAGAGCTCTCTGTTTGTTTCGGTCGACCGGGGCGGTCGACTGGTAGCTGCCAACGGGCAAAAATTGACCGTTGGGCGGTCGACCGGACCGGTCGACCGGCAAGGTTAATTTGGCAAAATCTGCTGCCAATGGCTAGTTTCCAGATTTGCCTATAAATACCCATTTGCAAGAGTTTTTCTCTAAAATTTTTTGTGCGAATTTTTCCTTACTCTCTGGTGTTTTCACAGCAATTAAAAGAGGTTTTTGGATTCAAATTGAACAATCTTTTTGGTGTTTATTAGGGTTTGAAAAACCAAAGAAAAGGGATTTTGGAAAAAGTTTTTGTTTGAATTTCACTATCTTTATTTATTTATTTCCCAAAGATTTTCTTTGAGTTGCTGGTTTCAAATCCCTTGGTTTTCTCCACACTTGAGCAAAAATCTACTATCTTCTCTATAGGGTCTTTGTGTGTGGGGAAAAGAGATTGTTAGTGGTTGTTGTTGAACCACCAAGTTGTAAACCCTCTATACTTTGCTTTGTGCTTTTCCCTCTTGGGTTGAGGAGGTTGTTTGTGCAAGTGGTTTGTATCCCTCAAGTTGTGAGGTGATCCTTGCTTGGCTTTGTGCTAATCCCTCGGGTTGTGAGGTGATTGTTTGTTGGATTGGAGTTGTGCCTCAAGGAGGAGGTTGTGTTTATAAGGAGAGGAGTTGGGTACTTCTTGTATTGTGATTGCCCCAAATCCTCGGTGGAGGTTCCCTTTGTGAATCCTTTGTGGACAAGCTAGTGGACTTAAAATCCTTCTGGGAGAAGGCGGGGATGTAGAGCTGGGTGCTCGAACCTCGAAACATATCTCGATGTTTGGCGCTTGTTCAATTACTCTCTCTCTCTCTCTCTCTTACTTTGTGCCTTGCATCTATTCATATTGCTCATACATACTTATATGCTTGGCTTGGTTGTGTGCATCTCTTGTTGAAATTGCAAATTAGTTTTTAATTTCGCATTGAGTAGACTAGATTAGCATAATCACCTATTCAACCCCCCTCTAGGTGATCTTTCAATTGGTATCAGAGCTAGCGCTCCTGATATTAGGTTTAACCACTTAGGAGTGAGATTTTGGTTTGCTAATCTTCATTTGCATTATTCATTTGCACTCATTTAGTTTGCTCTCATGGATAGCCCTTCTATGTTTGACCATATTAGACTTGATGCTTGGAAGGCCAATATGAGTAGCCATTTGAAAAGACTAGGACATCTAGTTTATCAAGCCTCCACTATGGAATCATTCCCCAATAGTAGCAAGCATAAGAAGGCAAATGCATTAGAACTTAGAACACTTAGAGCATCTCTAGGTGAACATCTTTTACCGGTGTTTAATCATTATGACTCGGCTTTTGCAGTTTGAAGCTTATTGACGTCTCCCGAGCTTCCAAGGATTATCAACAGATGAGGAGATCTAAGAGAGAAAAGTCTGAAGAACATTGCTTCATGGTCCAAGGGAAAAACTCCCTTGAGGTACAATCGGACACTCAATTAGATGATAGCTCTAGTTCCTATTGCCATGGTTGTTTTGAAGTTCAAACTTTAAATTTGGAACTTGCTCAAAAGCTTGAAAATTTATTGGAAAAACACAATCTTTTGAAAGAGGACAACCTTGTTTTGAAAATGAATTAAAGAATTTATGCTCTAATTTTGAATTAGTTTTGCAAGAGAAGGAAGAGATCACTAGTGAACGTGACTTACTAAGATCTCAACTAGACCTTGCCCTAATGAGATTGAAGTTTTGAAAAGCAAAAATGATTGTGATGATGTGTGAAGCACAATGAGATTTTGTCTTCAAAATTGGATTTTACTTTTAAAGATAACCTTTCTTTGAAAAATAAAATTGATTCTATTACAAAAGAATGGATTTGTTTTGAAGAAAAATGAATCTTTGAAAATTGATATTGATTCTCATGTGTGCCATACTAGTATAGCTTCTTCTTCTTATAGCACACCTATTGCATGCTCCACTTTGTCTTCCACTATTGAAATGATATAAATATTTTGAAGAAAAGCGTTGAATGTTTGGGCTCCACTTTGAGCCAATGTACATTGAATCATACACGTTTGGAAATCTTGGTTCGAAAGAAACAAGGTCCATCTTTGCATGCTCAACCTACACGGCATACACATGCTTCCCACGGACACAACCATATCATGTATGCTCATGTGTACACATGTACACATTGTGGCCGAAAAGGCCATCTTGCTAGATTTTGTTATGATCGTATCTATCATGAAATTTAGCAACTAATCTTGTTTGGGTTAGAAAGGATACTAACCCCCGTGGACCCACAAAGAAATGGGTACCAAAGATCACCTCTATACTTTTTGATGTAGGTGGGAGCTCTCGCAAAACGTGAGAGTGTTGGTGCCTTGGAGTGGTTGCGTTCCGTGCCTAAAGAGAACCATTTGGATGCTTCACTCTCAAGGAGATTTGGTGGAGGACCACCGTGGTTTGGAGAATTAGAGATGCACCTTCATCGGTTTTGGTATCATTCTCTAACTCCCATTTTATTTGCATGCTTTTCATGTTCATCTATTTATAGCATGCCATGGTTTATTGTTCATCATGCTTATGCCATGCTCATTAGAATAGTGCTATACATGTTTAGTTACTTGAGCACCCATGTTTTATATGGATCTATATTTAATGTTCTCACCTTGTTTAAACTAACATGTATGCCCTAGATCTAATGCACATGCATATGCATTATGACCATTTGGATGTTCATGATTCATGTTTTATTGTTTCATGATTAGTATGATGTTTCCATGTTTATTAGACTTATGCTTTACATGATTAGTTGTTGAGACACCCTTGTTTAATATGGACACATATTTTGTGTTCTCTTTATGTTTTAGCTATCATGTTAATCATAGATCTAATGCACATGTCTTTGTCATGCTAATCACATGTTTGACTATGACTTTTTTTAATAATTCATGTTTTGATTATTATGTTTATCACGTTGGATTATGATTCCCGTTTTATGCTTAATGATTTGATTACTTGTTTAGATGTTAGTTTCATTAAGACTAGAATTTATACTTGCACATGTAGTGGGACACAAATAAATCTTTATATATGTTTGTGCTTGGATGCTCATTTGTACCCATTAAATGTGTTGGTATAGCCTAGTTTTGATGATTCATGCATTTTAAACTTGTATTCCTATTTTCGGATTTGTTTTATGTGTATGAGTTTTCATTTCATGTATATGTTTATTTTGCCAAACCTTAAGATATACATGTATACCCCTTTGAGTCATTTGCTTTTCATGCAAATCTATATATATGGACTCAATTGTGTTTAGGGATATGTATGTATACTTATTGTGTTGACAGTTCATACATATACCTTGAAATGAAATTAGTTTTGGTGAAAATTTGGTTTTTCTTGATTTTGGGTTTATTTGTTTAACTTCATGTATATGTCTATCCTATCCAAACTATTGATTATACATGTACATCCTTGAGCCACGTGCCTTCATGCATATACTTTTGTGGACTCATTATGTTTAGGATATGTATGTATACTTTAGTTTGTACATGACATACATATGCCTTGAAGTTTAAATCGTTTGGATGAATTCCATGTTTGCTAAGTGATTTCACATTTATAATGAATCTCTTGTTTTTAAGATGATTTCAATTGGTGATTTCACATCTTAGATGAAATTCTTTTTGGTAATGAAAATCTAATTTTTCAAGTTTTCATATTTTCAAGGAATTTCATATGAGCCTAATTGAATATTTTCATGATTGATATGTGTCACATTACACTTGTACACTCACTTTATTAGTTTACTCATGATTTGTTTTCATGAGAATTTAAATGAGCTTTATGGACTTTGAGTGTTTAGTGATCATGTGATTTACATGTGTTTCATGAAAAATAATTTTGTTTTATTTCTTGCTTGAAGAATTTCGTACTAGTTCTAAAAGTTTTTCCTATAACTAGTTCGTATTCTTCACTATGGTAGAGATTTTCAAACAAAGCTTTTTTCAAACCTATTTTTGAAAACCCCTACCTTCCATGGGAGGATGGATGGGAGATCATGTTCTTGTATGCTTTAACATGAGAATCATTTAAAACTTGAACCATGATTGGGAGGTAGTTATATGAGATATACACTTGATCTCATTGTTATTTCAATTGGTATCATTGAATTCTTTCAATTGGTATCGATCTTGACATTTCTTGTATACTCGTATGTGTTTGTATGTATGTATGCTTCATTCCAAGAATATCAATTTCTATTGGTATCTATTTTTCATACATATATATGTTTTATTTGTGCTTATTATATCCCTATATCTTTAAGCACAAGATCTTGTTTATGCTAGTGCTTGAGTTTCAATTTTGTTTCAATTGATTACTTTTAAATTGGTATCAAGCCTATACATCATTTTAGTTGGTATTTCATAAAGGGGGAGAAAATTTGATTTTGTCTTTCAATTGATGATTTCTCAATGGCATTTGATTCCCACTCCCTTACTTTATGATTGAAAATTTCAAATTGGTATCATATGTTTAAAATGAAAATGATTTACTATTGGTATCAAAATATGTGTGTTTAGACATTCAGATTATTAAGTTTATTTTCAATTGGTATCAAGATTTTCATATGCTTTTGCTTAAAATTGGTATCAATATTTTTTTGTTTGTTTCCTTTCTATTGGTATCAAGATACTATTCTTTGACATATTTTCAATTGGTACCTCTAATTGACTTTGTTTTTGTTTTAAACAAAAAGGAAAATCTTATTTTTTATTGATTCATTGTTTTGAATAAAAAGGGGGAGAAATATTTATTGATTTTTCTATTGATTTGGTTTTGCTTTTACCCCTTATTAAAGATTGACTCTTTGTATTAAAGAAGAAGATTTTGTTTTGTTTTAGTTTTTACCCCTTTGTTGATGATTGACAAAAAGGGGGAGAAGAATTTGGGTTTATATATGCATGATTTTGTTTTGCATATATTAAGTTTAATTTAGTTTAATTTTAATTGGTATCTAATGCATGTTTTGTAATTGGATATTTTGCAATTGGTATCTCTAGAGTGTAATTGGTATCTAGAGCTTGTTTTGTTTAAATATTTCATTGGAATTGGTATCTAGAGCATGTTTTGTAATTGAACATTTCATTGGTATCTAGAACCCTTTATTGTTTATGCATAGATATACATGTTTCATGTTTCATGTTTAAGAGCCTTCATTATATATTCATTATGTTTATTTGGTATGCATGAGTTAAGGGGGAGCTTCTTTGAAGCTTAACTTTAGTCCATGCATATATAACTCCATGAGTTTTGTCATCATCAAAAAGGGGGAGATTGTTGGCCCAAAGGCCTTCCACTCTAGTTTTGATGATGATTAACTCATGTAGTTATGTGTACTAATAATCTTGTGAGTTTAGTTTCAGATCATTAATCAAGTTATTAGTTGGTGAAAGCTTCCACACATGTTTCACAAGTTGATTCAAGAGCCCGAGCGTCAAAGATCACATATAGCACTTGCTTGATGGATCAGGAGTTTGGGATCGAGTCGGCTTGGAGATTGCGCTCTACAAGAAGACTTCGGTACATAGTTTAGTTTTGTGTTTAGATCCAAATTTGTAAAGATTAGAATAGTATGATAATGCTCAAGTTCACAACACACACGTTTCATGTTTTGAATATTGGTTTTTAGTTTTTCGGTTTTAGGTTTAACCGATCTTGGTTTTCATGAATAGATAGATCAAACAAGTTTACATGTTTAATGTATAATATGATTTGTTCTATATACATGCATACTTTAATTTCCTAGACAAACTTAGTTTTGACTTACTTATTCATGTGTTATATGTTTTGGTATTTTTGACAAAACATATTTTGGAATTAATGACAAAAACTATGATATATATTTGTTTCATGTATATTGGATTTCTATCCATATACATCATGCTTCAAAGTGTTTAGATATCATGTTTTTGTATTTGGAAGAGTTTTTGACAAACGTATTTTCTATTCAAAATCAAGTTTTAGAAAATACAGTTTTTGGTTTTGGTAAAAATGATAAGACACAAAAATAGTTCATATTGATTGATATTTGAGCTAAACTTTTTACCACATGTTTATATATCAATGCAAAATGATAAAACTATTTTTGGTGATTTTTAGAAATGATAAAAGAATTTTTAAATATGTTTTAACCTAGTTTTCTGTTCCAGGCTTCAACCAAGTCGACTAGTAGCCTGACTAGTCGACTAGGGTTGAGGTCGGTCGACTGGGCCGGTCGACCGACGTGCACAATTCTGTGCACGTTTGGAGCCTCTGGGACGTCGACGTCGACAGACCGGTCGACTGGACTGAGAGCAGAGCTCTCTGTTTGTTTCGGTCGACCGGGGCGTCGACCGGTAGCTGCCAAGGGGCAAAAATTGACCGTTGGGCGGTCGACGGACCGGTCGACCGGCAAGGTTATTTTGGCAAAATCTGCTGCCAACAGCTAGTTTCCAGATTTGACTATAAATACCCATTTCCAAGAGTTTTTCTCTAAGATTTTTTGTGCGAATTTTTCCTTACTCTCTGGTGTTTTCACAGCAATTAAAAGAGGTTTTTGGATTCAAATTGAACAATCTTTTTGGTGTTTTTATTAGGTTTGAAAAACCAAAGAAAAGGGATTTTGGGAAAAGTTTTTGTTTGAATTTCACTATCTTTATTTTCTAATATTTCCCAAAGATTTTCTTTGAGTTGCTGGTTTCAAATCCCTTGGTTTTCTCCACACTTGAGCAAAAATCTACTATCTTCTCTATAGGGTCTTTGTGTGTAGGAAAAGAGATTGTTTTTGGTTGTTGTTGAACCACCAAGTTGTAAACCCTCTATACTTTGCTTTGTGCTTTTCCCTCTTGGGTTGAGGAGGTTGTTTGTGCAAGTGGTTTGTATCCCTCAAGTTGTGAGGTGATCCTTGCTTGGCTTTGTGCTAATCCCTCGGGTTGTGAGGTGATTGTTTGTTGGATTGGAGTTGTGCCTCAAGGAGGAGGTTGTGTTTGTAAGGAGAGGAGTTGGGTACTCCTTGTATTGTGATTGCCCCAAATCCTCGGTGGAGGTTCCCTTTGTGGGAGTCCTTTGTGGACAAGCTAATGGACTTAAAATCCTTCTAGGTGAAGGCGGGGATGTAGAGCTGGGTGCTCGAACCTCGAAACATATCTCGGTGTTTGCGCTTGTTCATTGACTCTCTCTCTCTTTACTTTGTGCCTTGCATCTATTCATATTGCTCATACATACTTATATGCTTGGCTTGGTTGTATGCATCTCTTGTTGAAATTGCAAATTAGTTTTTAATTCCGCATTGAGTAGACTAGATTAGCATAATCACCTATTCACCCCCTCTAGGTGATCTTTCA
>JAVJIF010030970.1:0-140915 GCA_038442645.1 Agave tequilana | reverse complement strand
AATATTAGTATTCCGATCCCAAACATGATTATTCGATGCATTAATCCTATCATAGCAAAATTCAACCAAACGATCTTTACGGCCACAATATGTGCGTGAAAAAACTTTGCCATACATGAATGCATGATGAGTGTGTGGAGTGTGGGGCATGTTTAGGGTGCTTAGCATGATGTGAAGGTTGTGATTTATAAACATGAGTATGAATAGCATGAGACTATTTCTTTGGAACATGTTTCTAGAAAACATAGCATCTAGTCTAGTTTTATCAAATTCACATTTTTTCAAAACTACTCCTAAAGAATCAATTTTCTTTTAGCATGGAAATCACATTTTCATTAATTTTATGAAAAATTACCTTTGCAAGAAATTTTATAGCTATCAAAATCTTTTTGTGTAGAAACAAGAGTAGAAAACAATTCATCTTTTTCTTTTGTAAGAATGAAAACTTTATGGTTGAGTGAGTTCATTTTCCTTTTTCATTTTCAAGTATTTCTTTTTGAGAAAATCATAGTTATGAGATAGTTCTTCAAAAAGCTTCTCCTAGTTCATCTATAAAAAGTTCACAATCAATGGAAGTATCGGAGTACCTTGCTTGTGCTTCCATTTGCCATGAAGCACATGTTGGCGGTGTCGACCTCCTCATCGGATTCACTCTCCGAATCCCAAGTAGCCTTTAAAACTTTCTTTTTGTATGGCTTCTTGGATGTGGAGGGTTTGCTTTTGTTTTTCTGGACATTTCGCAACAATGTGACCAGGTTAACGACAATTGAAGCAAATGATTTTCTTCTCTTCTTTACTTTGCCATCTCCTTCTATTTTAAAACTTTGCCATTGTACATTCTCCGAACGTTCTTCACAAGAAGAGAAAGATCTTCATCATCCTCTTCTTCATCATTCTCGTCGGAGTGTGGTGGAAGAGCTCTTGAATGTAATAGCTTTCTTCTTGGGAGGAGCCATCTCTTCTCTTTCTTTTCTTTCCATCTCATGGGTCTTGAGATTCCCAATGAGATCGATAACCATTTCTTCCTTGTCATTGAGCTCCTTCAAAGTTATGGCTTTGACTTCCCAAGATGGAGGGAGTGCACGGATGATCTTCCTCACCTTTTGGTCATTGTCAATGCATCACCTAAGAAGAAAGTCCATTAGTAATCTTTGTAAACTTAATAACCATCATCTATGGTTTCATTCTCTTGCATAGAAAAATTTTCATATTGAGATCGAAGAAGGTCGATTTTTGCCCTCTTTACTTGTGAAGTCCCCTCATGAGTGACAAGTAAGTGAGTCAAAATCTCATGTGCAGATTTGCAATAAATAACTCTAGAAATATCATCGTCATTAGAGCTTGAAGAAAGGCATAGTGCGCCCTAGCATTAGCGTCAAACTCTTTCGTGGCAATATCGAACCAAGTGTCCTCATCACACAAGGGGTGCACTAAAAGGTTGGTCACCGCCTTTGCAACCCGGCTTCCTAAGGATTACAAAACACGGTCATCTTAACCTTCCATATGGGAAAGTTAAGGCCATCAAACTTGGGTTGGGTCTTAATTCTTCAGCCATTTTTACTAAGTGTATGAGGATGAAAATGAATATAGTGATTAGTATATAGGATCTCTCTAAGGTTGTAAGCCAAGAACCTAGAGACCAAAGCTCTGATACCAATTGAAAAACACCTAGAGAGGGGGTGAATAGGTGTTAATGCTATATAATGATCTTTTTAAACAAGTATGAATGAATGATGCAACCGATCACTCAAAATAAGAAATTGAAGCCGAATTTCCCGCGAAGGGCTCTAGAACTTTGATTTCTCCTCTATATTATAAGTTGAGAGGTGCGTAATTGCTTTCTTGTTGAGATGAGTGAGGACCCAAAAAATGCAAGTAAATGAAATGGGTGCAATGAAGTGCAAACAAGAGAAATCACAAGATAGAAGTGTAAAGCAATAAAAAGCAATAATGAAACCAATCGCAAAACAAGGAATTTGTTTCGAGGTTCGAGCCACTGGTTTACGTCCCCGCCTCCACCACCGTGAAGGATTTTCACTAAATCTACGAAGGAAATTACAAGAGGTCTACACAAGACCGGAGTACCGAACTCCCCCCAATCCAACCTCTACACAAGAGGGATCGCAACACAATGAACAACAAGTAACAAGGTGATCAAAAAACCACAAACTTCTCTCTTACAACTCCTTATAGAATGGAATGATTTTTGGCTCAAGAAGTGAAGTGAGAAAAAAAATTCAGTTGTAAAGAGTAAGAAAAAGCTTGAAAACTACTGAAAAACTTTAACCAAGAATGCACTTAGGAAGAGAGAGCTTTGAAAACTTTTCTTTCTTTTGGAAACAAAAAATAATAGGAATTTTTCTTGATTTTAACAAGTGACCAATGCTGCCATCTATTTATAGGGATTTGCCATGAGAAAATCATCATTTAAACTAGGTTTATAGGTCAGGAATTAGCCTCCAAAATTCAGAGATAGCTAACACAAACATCACAATCAAATCAAGAAACAAAACTCAAGAAACTAGCCGTTGGGGCTGCTGGCGCGGCTGCGGCAGTCTCGACCGGCAGCTAACTAGTCGCACTAGCGGTCGACTCGGTCAACCGGAGGCTAAACATAAATAATCTTTGTTCTGTCAGTCGACTGGCCCGGTCGACCGACAAACCCGAGAGCAAGGGTCAGTCAGTCGGTCGACCGGTCCGGTCGACCGGCAGACGTGCACAAACGTGCACGCCAAAGCCACAAGGCCCAGTCGACCGGTGCGGTCGACCGATCAGGCCTGAAATAGATGCGGTCGACCCGCCCGTCGACCGTAGGGCCTGAAATAGTATTTTTGTAGGAAAAACTTTGAACTTAGGAGAATTTTTAAAATAATTTTAAATGGCTATATGATTAAGTAGCATGCTATAAGGGTTGGTATATGATTAGTCTACAATTCTGCAATATTATGTCACATTCTCTCACAGATTTATGAATAAATTGTCGATCTAAACCGTGTTTTGACCTTTATTGCAGGTAGATCCAAAGTCCAAGGGCAAAAATGGAATAAGAGCTTAATGAAACCCAATTAATGGTAATTAATCCCGCATTACTTGGAGGCCAAGCAAAGGATTCTCTAGAAGATGCATTGAACCTAGACTCCTGCGCTTGTCAGACGAATATTTGGGTGCAAATACCAGAAACGGCATATACCCTGACAACCACGAAGACAGAGTAACAACCTGACAAAAATCAGGGACGTGACTCCCTGGTTTTGTCGCGAAAACGCGGCAATAGCCGCGTTTCCGCGGCAAAGCTGTGGAGCCACGCGTCGATTTTCGACGCGTGGCCCCGTCTCGTCTTCTGGATGCTTCTGAGGCCTATAAATACCCCTGCAATGGCCCAAACCGAGAGCAGTTTTCATTTTTAGGAGTAGGTCCAGATTTTATTGTAGTGTAGGTGAGTGTTCTTCATTTCTTGTATTTTTCATTTCTTTTTCTTAGATCATTGTAGTAGGGCTGAGTGATTTCTAGAGAGAAAGCAAGGGATTGATGTAATAGAGAGTGACACTCTATGTAAAGATGCCTCCTTTCTCTTCCAATGTAATCTCCTTCATCTTCTACATGATTTCTTGCTAGTTTTTCTTCTCATGGCAATCTAACTACTAACCACTAACCATCTAACCACTTACTTGATAATCCACATGAATCGGGTTGCCTCTACAAGGCCTTGTTCTTGCAAGAGCCATTGATGGCCAAAGATGATGGGCTCTAACATCTAACTTGCTAACTTGCTAACTTGCTAACCAAGCTAACTCTCTTTTATTTCATACTCTTTTATTTCATGCTAGTAGTGTAATGAGTGATGCTTGTATTAGCTTGTTCTTGATGCAATGTTTTGAATGTGATGAACCATCCATGAGCCATGCTTCGTATCGTCTCTTGGAGCCAAGGATTGTGATGGCCGAGGATCAAAATGTGAGGCAACTATCTCGAAGAGGTTAGCATGGTTAGTGGAGCATTTAGTAGTTAGTAGCCATGAGTTTTTTTTTAGCTTGATTTAGAAATCATTTTCCAAACTCTTTTCTCATTTTTCTATCGGTGTTTTTTCCATCCTTCTTAGTTCAACCTTGTTCCATCTCTTTTTCTATTTTGATTTCCAAAGCACTTCACTTTTGTTTTTACATCGCCGTTTTCATCGCTCTCCTCACCTACACATTCTAAATTTCATTTTCTTTTCTTTTTCATTCTTTTAACAAAGAAGAATTGTTAACATACAACGGGAATAGAAACTGTTAATGCTTCTATCGCCTCCCTTCCCTGTGGATACGACCCGTTAAGCCAATGCTATAACGGAAGTATCGAGGGTACATTAGCACATTCGAGCTTTTCTTTGATTTCATAAATACACACTTTTGAGTGCTAGTCACGCTCCCGATCAAAATTTTGGCGCCGTTGCCGGGGAAGGGAATGGTTTTGTTTTCACGTTTTTGTTAACATTTTCTTCTCTGTTTTGGTGTGCAGGCAATATTTACAGGTGCTTAATATTGCAGAATAGACCTAGCTTTGCATATCCCTGCTCTTGAAAGCAGGGCCCCAGATTCTAAAGACAAGCCGCGGAACCGCGACATTTGCCGCGAAATCGCGGCAATTTTGTGAACATTGTAAATTTTGTTGTTCTGGGATGTGTGAATTATAATAGCTAGTGGATTTGTACTGCTATCTTTCTTGCTTTGATTGCCTACACACCATATAAATAAAAGAACTAAAATACGGTATTTGGACGCGTTTAAAACGGTTTAGACATTTGCATTTAGGCACGTGTCAATTCAATTCCAAAATACTGTATTTTTGTTCTGTTGTTGTGATTTGGATGGAGATGTACATATGGCATTGCATATAGCATAGGACAAACACGTGGGTGATTTATCGCTTTGTGTTACATTCTTGTCTATATTGCACACTTGCACAAATTGCAATTAAGGGCAAAACCCAAACAAGATAAGGTGGGATTTCATTACCCTTCCTTAGCCCAAAAACCATCTCCCCACTCACACAACCCAAGCCCTAATAAAATTTGAATAGACGTTGACCCCTAGGGACATTTCATCTAGGTCTAGGTCAACCCTTCTATCGGCTTGGTTTTGATTTTTCTTCTTTTTGTTTGTTGTTTGATTTTTTCTTTTTGTTTGTGATTGTTTGTGAAATGGAATTCAACAGTAACAATTCTTTCAATCCGAACATGAATCCATATTTCACACCAACCCCATTTGGTTCGGATAATTCCAACCCGGCGTTTTACAATATGCACCAATCACGTACACCGGGTTGGCCTTATCCGAATCAATACAACCCATACCCACATTCTTATAACTATAATTTCCAGAATAATTTCAACTCGTCACAGAGTCAATGGGGATTCAAGTCCCCTGAGTTAAATTTTCAACCTCCTTGTCCACCATATCCCCCATGTCCACCTTGTCCACAATTTACACAATATTCATTCCCCAAATGTGCTTCCTATACTCTTTTTTCTGGACCTCCCATTGAAGAAATATCTGAGTTATTAAAGAGTTTAGAAGCCAATCTACAAAGGGCCGAGCAACAACTCCAAGAAACATTAGCCTCTCCAATTCCACAGTATTTTCAAGAGTCTTACTCAATTCCACCCCCTCACAATGAACAACCATCTGCCTTGGAAATGAGTAAGGAACTTTTATGTGAGTCCAAACAACAATCACAAAATCTGATGGACTCACAATTTCACCACCAATTCTAAAACAACACTGCATCTCTTCAACAAAATAATGAACCAATTAGCCAGAAAAAGATGCTTGAAATCATGACTCAGGCTCAAAATGATCGTAACCGTGACATAGATTTGATGATCCAAACTCTTCATTCTCATCCTATTTCTAATGTCACTAAACATTCTGTCCGAGCCAAAGAGTCATGTTGTTTTAGAAATCAAGATTCAATTTCAGCACACCCACCTGAACTTGTCCAAACTTCAGATCCCATTGACATTTTGGCAAGTTATCCTTTTCCTAAAATTGAATTGAGCATGAATATGATCCTGAACTTTCACTTGATGATTCAATTCTACTTCCTGATTCAATTATGACTTCGGTATCTTCACCTGATTTCACTCCTTTTCCCGAGTCTGTATTGGATCCAGTGCCTATTCATTGTGAAATTGAATCACCAATCTCTTATGATGATCATATTGAACTTGACCAATTTCATACTTTTGAAAGACCCATTGATATATTGGCAAGTTCTCATTTTTGTGGAATTGAACTCAATGTGGAATGTGACTTTGATTCTCAAATTTGTGATCCAGTTCAAATTCCTGAATCATTATTGACTCCTGTGTTGTTACCCAATTTGAGCAACATTTTAGAGTCAGTTTTGATTCCCATACCTGTCATTCCTGAACTTGACTCACCAATCATAGATAGTCACATTCCATCATGGGAAATGAATGTGGATTGAGCTTCATCTTCTTGATTTGGGCCCTCTTCCAGAACCGATCTCGACTCCCGAACCTTTACTTGACTTGAGTCATTTTTCTGAGTCGATATTAGTTCCTATATTTCTTGAGTCCAAATCAATCATTCCATTCTGGGACAAGGGTGTTGATAAATTTCACTCCAAAATTATTTTGAAAATTTGGAAATTAGATGGGGTAAAACTGTTAATAAAAATCATTCATATATACATCATTCTTGTGGGTTGTATTCTTGAGATCTCTGGTGGGTTCCTCCGGACTCCACGCAGAATGATTGGGCCGCCTTTCGTGGACCAATCCGACCGCCACCGGAACCACCACCTTGAGGTAATTTTTCCTTCCCTCTCTATTTGTTTCATGCATACATACATCACGATGCATTGAGGACAATGCATGAGATAAGTGTGGGGGAGGGTTTACTAACGTAGAGTTTTTTTAGATTTTCTTTCTTTTACACTTCTTTTAAGGATAATTTTAGAAATCTTCTCTTTTGTATAGGAATTTTCTCTTTCTTTAAAAACTTTTTGAAATAAGAGACAAAGTTTTGATCTATTTTTAAGAAAATTAAGATGATCTTAGAAATTAAGGAAGCCTTAATTATGACATCTTAAACCTAGTTGAAATAATGGATCTTATTTAAAATTATAGGCTAAGTAAGATAAATTGGAGAGATAATTCTATCTTGAATTTTTTGCCTTAGATCGTATGCACTTCACACTTACACAATTTTTGGGATAGAAACAAAGACCTAAAATGCCATAAATAAAAAATAAAAAATAAAAAAAATAAAAAAAACATCATCACTTATTAGCTGGAGAATTATGCCTCAAGAAGCATGATTATTCACAGATTTATGAATAAATTGTCGATCTAAACCGTGTTTTGACCTTTATTGCAGGTAGATCCAAAGTCCAAGGGCAAAGATGGAATAAGAGCTTAATGAAACCCAATTAATGGTAATTAATCCCGCATTACTTGGAGGCCAAGCAAAGGATTCTCTAGAAGATGCATTGAACCTAGACTCATGCGCTTGTCAGACGAATATTCGGGTGCAAATACCAGAAACGGCATATACCCTGACAACCCACGAAGACAGAGTAACAACCTGAGAAAACCAGGGACGTGACTCCCTGTATTACCGCGGAAACGCGGCAATAGCCGCGTTTCTGCGGTAAAGCTGTGGAGCCACGCGTCGATTTTCGACGCGTGGCCCCGTCTCGTCTTCTGGATGCTTCTGAGGCCTATAAATACCCCTGCAATGGCGCAAACCGAGAGCTGTTTTGTTTTTAGGAGTAGGTCCAGATTTTAGTGTAGTGTAGGTGAGTGTTCTTCATTTCTTCTATTTTTCATTTCTTTTTCTTAGATCATTGTAGTAGGGCTGAGTGATTTCTAGAGAGAGAGAAAGCAAGGGATTGATGTAATAGAGAGTGACACTCTATGTAAAGATGCCTCCTTTCTCTTCCAATGTAATCTCCTTCATCTTCTACATGATTTCTTACTAGTTTTTCTTCTCATGACAATCTAACTACTAACCACTAACCATCTAACCACTTATTTGATAATCCACATGAACCGGGTTGCCTCTACAAGGCCTTGTTCTTGCAAGAGCCATTGATGGCCAAAGATGATGGGTTCTAACATCTAACTTGCTAACTTGCTAACCAAGCTAACTCTCTTTTATTTCATGCTCTTTTATTTCATGCTAGTAGTGTAATGAGTGAAGCTTGTATTAGCTTGTTCTTGATGCAATGTTTTGAATGTGATGAACCATCCATGAGCCATGCTCTGTATCGTCTCTTGGAGCCAAGGTTGTGATGGCCGAGGATCAAAATGTGAGGCAACTATCTCGAAGAGGTTAGCATGGTTAGTGGAGCATTTAGTAGTTAGTAACTATGAGTTTTCTTTTAGCTTGATTTAGAAATCGTTTTCCAAACTCTTTTCTCATTTTTCTATTGGTGTTTTTTCCATCCTTCTTAGTTCAACCTTGTTCCATCTCTTTTTCTATTTTGATTTCCAAAGCACTTCACTTTTGTTTTTACATCGCCGTTTTCATCCCTCTCCTCACCTACCACATTCTAGATTTCATTTTCTTTTCTTTTTCATTCTTTTAGCAAAGAAGAATTGTTAACATATAACGGGAATAGAAACTGTTAATGCTTCTATCGCCTCCCTTCCCTGTGGATACGACCCGTTAAGCCAATGCTATAACGGAAGTATCGAGGGTACATTAGCACATTCGAGCTTTTCATTTGATTTCATAAATACACACTTTTGAGTGCTAGTCACGCCCCCGATCAAAAGATAAGGAAAGGAATAGTGGAGTATAATTCGCACAGATATTCAACAAAAGAGAGAAGGTTTAGAGTCAACCTTAAGTGCTTAATCACTCCGAAGTGTATTCACAATGTGTAATGTACTCCTTTCCAAATCATCGTAGTAGCATAAGTTATACGGGTCGAATCCACAAGGAGAGCTCACGATGGAAGCTTTACGGTTTGGTGTTGAAGAAAGACAAACGAAAGTTCTTCTTTGTTTCAAAAGAATGAAAAAGACATGGAAAAATAGGTGAAAGAATTGGTTGTGGTTTTGTACATGAAAGTAAAAACGATGAAAAGAGAATGAAAAGAATTTGAAAATAAGAATTGCTTTTAGGAAGAAAACTAAAGTAGAGAAAACTTGCAAAAGACTTTTAGAATGGAAAAAGCCATGACTAGCTAACCTTACTAACTTGCTAACTTACTAATCTCCGTTAGGGTGAAGCATGCCTCATGTTGATTCATCGGCAAGTGTTTGTCTTGCTTGTTGGTCAAGTTACTTTCCCCTTTGATGGATGGGTGATCATCTTGGACTTGTCTTGTAGCCTCATTGATTTCATCGGCTCTCAAGATAGAATTTCATGGTGGAATCGGGGAGTGTCACTCAAGGGATGCTAAGGAAGAAGATACAAAATTCATTGGACATTCAAGGCCATACAACAAGTTAGCATTGAAGTAAGAAAGTTGTACAACAAATAGCATATGTTTGGTGTTCCATCTCCATGTTCCATCAAGGCACTTGTTCTAAGACAAGGCTCTAAATGAGGCACACATGAATCATATGGAGAATTACAACAAGAGATTGCCAAGAATGAAAGTAACCCATCGGGGATGAAAAAGACTCAACATTTGCAAGATTAAGAATTAGCATTCACCCAAGAGTTAGAAGTTAGCAAGATTAGTTGTTAGCTAGTCATGTTAGAAGAAGTTAGCTATCCATTACAATAAAGAGAAAACAACAAGACATCATGCTATGAAAGTAAAGCTTGAATGAAATAAAGCAAGTAATGAAAAGCACTAGAAATTGCAATAGAAGAGAAAGTAGATTGGATTAATCCTTGCTTTGTTTCAAGTTGTCACCCCTTGATTACAAGCTTTCACTCTCTCACTATCTCTCTCTTGCGGAATTTTTAGGAGGAAGAAGAAGACTAAGAGCAATAAAACCTAGAGAAAAACTAAAAATTACAAGCTCTTTTCTCTATTCTCTCCTCCCCTTTTTGTACTGGCCTTGATGGTCTATTTATAGGCCTTAGGAGAAGAAGGCTCCAGAATCAGACAGCTGGGGATCAATCGCTGGCTCAACGGCCAGATAACTGCCGCGGATCCGAGCCAGAGCCGCGTTTTCGCGGTAAAATCTAGGCCGTTATGCCAGCGAATTCTGTTGCGAGTTTGTTGCAGGTTGTTGGCCACGTGGATCTTCTAGAATGCTGACTGGATGCGTGGGTGATTCCAGATCCTGGGCTCAACTCTTGGGCTTCTTTTTGGGCTTTGAATTAATCCCCTTTTATTCTTGATAATTGCATGGACTTGTGGGCCTCTCTCCATTAAAATATGGACCTGCAAAAATAGAGAGAAAAAGAGTAAAAAAACAGAATTTTATTAATATTATGCATGGTATAGAGGTGGAAGATGATGCAAAAATGAACTACAATCACACCCCCATACCTAGCTTTTGCTCGTCCCCGAGCAAAAAGAAAGAAAATTCTAACTCGATTATTACACCACTTTCGTAGGTGACACGATTGCACTGAGCGCGTGCAACAAGCCGTTAAACCTCTAGGTTACCCTAGAGGAGGAGTGTTGTCTCCTGAGGGTTTTCAGCGGATTGCACCCACAAAATCCATAAAGAAAAAGAAAAGGGTTAGTGAAAATTTTGATCCATGTTTTAAAGATTCTTACTTGAGTTATAGGTTTCAGGTTACCCTAAACTTGTCATTCCTCTTATAAGCGTCTATTTAGAGTTTTGTTTTCAATTTAGGTTAAGTTTTTAAGGAAAAGATCAAAACTAGATTTTGCATCAATCTTAGTATATATACATCTATAAATATGAAGGATCTTTCTTAGACTAAGTTTATTTATTTACTAATATATATAATAATATATATATTTTTTTCTTTTTTATATACAGTATTTATTTATTTACATTTCCTTAGATTCCTTAGGCTTTCTAATTTACCCTTGTAACGAGCCTCTTACCGATGACTCCCAAACCAGTCGGTCTTAGGGCACCAGATGAGAAAACATCCCTCGGGTTCGATGACTCAAGTAAACTAGGCCATGAATACTAAGGACTTAACCACCTTTAGGCGTGACTTGGCATGCTTCTTGAGGCACGGCTAACCAGCTTAATTAGTAGCTAAGTATTTATTTAGTTATTTATATATATACATATATTTTTCTTTTTTTTATTATTATATATATGAAGTCACAAAGTCTTTGATTAATCCATCAATATGTTTAATGTATATGTCCTAAAGAAAGAATTAAAATCTAGTTATCTTTCTTATCCTTTTTTACTTAACCTAAAAATCCAACAAACTCCTCTTTTCAACTTATAATTAGAAATCATAGTTAAGAGCTTCCTTAATCCCTAAAGTCAAGCTTTGATTCTTTAAACATGGATCAAGAATTTCCTTTTTTATTTTTTATTTTTTTATTTTTTTCCTAAAAGAAAAAGTAAAATCTAAAAAAAAATCTACAAAGAAAGGTAAAATCTAAAAAATAAAAAACCTAAAAAGAAAATGAAAATCCTAGAAATAAAAAGCCTAAAAAGAAAATAAAAATCCTAGGTTAGAATCTATCCCCCCATACCTATCTCATGCATTGTCCTCAATGTATGCAAGATAAAAGAATGCATGAAATAGGTAAAAGGTATGAAATCACTCCCTCAGTCTCTTTGGACCAGCGGTGGTGCTGGGTCCAGCCGACTGAGTGTTGGCCCAAAGGCCTTCCACTCTAGTTTTGATGATGATTAACTCATGTAGTTATGTGTACTAATATTCTTGTGAGTTTAGTTTCAGATCATTAATCAAGTTATTAGTTGGTGAAAGCTTCCACACATGTTTCACAAGTTGATTCAAGAGCCCGAGCGTCAAAGATCACATATAGCACTTGCTTGATGGATCAAGGAGTTTTGGGATCGAGTCGGCTTGGAGATTGCGCTCTACAAGAAGACTTCGGTACCATAGTTTAGTTTTGTGTTTAGATCCAAATTTGTAAAGATTAGAATAGTATGATAATGCTCAAGTTCACAACACACACGTTTCATGTTTTGAATATTGGTTTTTGGTTTTTCGGTTTTAGGTTTAACCGATCTTGGTTTTCATGAATAGATAGATCAAAACAAGTTTACATGGTTTAATGTATATATGATTTGTTCTATATACATGCATACTTTAATTTCCTAGACAAACTTAGTTTTGACTTACTTATTCATGTGTTATATGTTTTGGTATTTTTGACAAAACATATTTTGGAATTAATGACAAAAACTATGATATATATTTGTTTCATGTATATTGGATTTCTATCCATATACATCATGCTTCAAAGTGTTTAGATATCATGTTTTTGTATTTGGAAGAATTTTTGACAAAACGTATTTTCTATTCAAAATCCAAGTTTTAGAAAATACAGTTTTTGGTTTTGGTAAAAATGATAAGACACAAAAATAGTTCATATTGATTGATATTTGAGCTAAACTTTTTACCACATGTTTATATATCAATGCAAAATGATAAAACTATTTTTGGTGATTTTAGAAATGATAAAAGAATTTTTAAATATGTTTTAACCCAGTTTTCTGTTCCAGGCTTCAACCAAGTCGACTAGTAGCCTGACTAGTCGACTAGGGCTGAGGTCGGTCGACCGGGCCGGTCGACCGACGTGCACAATTCTGTGCACGTTTGGAGCCTCTAGGATGGTCGACCGGACCGGTCGACCGGACTGAGAGCAGAGCTCTCTGTTTGTTTCGGTCGACCGGGGCGGTCGACCGGTAGCTGCCAACGGGCAAAAATTGACCGTTGGGCGGTCGACCGGACCGGTCGACCGGCAAGGTTATTTTGGCAAAATCTGCTGCCAACGGCTAGTTTCCAGATTTGCCTATAAATACCCCATTTGCAAGAGTTTTTCTCTAAGATTTTTTGTGCGAATTTTTCCTTACTCTCTGGTGTTTTCACAGCAATTAAAAGAGGTTTTTGGATTCAAATTGAACAATCTTTTTGGTGTTTTTATTAGGGTTTGAAAAACCAAAGAAAAGGGATTTTGGGAAAAGTTTTTGTTTGAATTTCACTATCTTTTTTTTTTATTATTTCCCAAAGATTTTCTTTGAGTTGCTGGTTTCAAATCCCTTGGTTTTCTCCACACTTGAGCAAAAATCTACTATCTTCTCTATAGGGTCTTTGTGTGTGGGAAAAGAGATTGTTAGTGGTTGTTGTTGAACCACCAAGTTGTAAACCCTCTATACTTTGCTTTGTGCTTTTCCCTCTTGGGTTGAGGAGGTTGTTTGTGCAAGTGGTTTGTATCCCTCAAGTTGTGAGGTGATCCTTGCTTGGCTTTGTGCTAATCCCTCGGGTTGTGAGGTGATTGTTTGCTGGATTGGAGTTGTGCCTCAAGGAGGAGGTTGTGTTTGTAAGGAGAGGAGTTGGGTACTCCTTGTATTGTGATTGCCCCAAATCCTCGGTGGAGGTTCCCTTTGTGGGAGTCCTTTGTGGACAAGCTAGTGGACTTAAAATCCTTCTGGGTGAAGGCGGGGATGTAGAGCTGGGTGCTCGAACCTCGAAACATATCTCGGTGTTTGCGCTTGTTCATTGACTCTCTCTCTCTCTCTTTACTTTGTGCCTTGCATCTATTCATATTGCTCATACATACTTATATGCTTGGCTTGGTTGTGTTCATCTCTTGTTGAAATTGCAAATTAGTTTTTAATTCCGCATTGAGTAGACTAGATTAGCATAATCACCTATTCAACCCCCCTCTAGGTGATCTTTCAATTGGTATCAGAGCTAGCGCTCCTGATATTTAGGTTTAACCACTTAGGAGTGAGATCTTGGTTTGCTAATCTTCATTTGCATTATTCATTTGCACTCATTTAGTTTGCTCTCATGGATAGCCCTTCTATGTTTGACCATATTAGACTTGATGCTTGGAAGGCCAATATGAATAGCCATTTGAAAAGACTAGGACATCTAGTTTATCAAGCCTCCACTATGGAATCATTCCCCAATAGTAGCAAGCATAAGAAGGCAAATGCATTAGCACTTAGAACACTTAGAGCATCTCTAGGTGAACATCTTTTACCAGTGTTTAATCATTATGACTCGGCTTTTGCAGTTTGGAGCTTATTGACGTCTCCCGAGCTTCCAAGGATTATCAACAAGATGAGGAGATCTAAGAGAGAAAAGTCCGAAGAACATTGCTTCATGGTCCAAGGGAAAAACTCCCTAAGGTACAATCGGACACTCAATTAGATGATAGCTCTAGTTCCTATTGCCATGGTTGTTTTGAAGTTCAAACTTTAAATTTGGAACTTGCTCAAAAGCTTGAAAATTTATTGGAAAAACACAATCTTTTGAAAGAGGACAACCTTGTTTTGAAAAATGAATTAAAGAATTTATGCTCTAATTTTGAATTGGTTTTGCAAGAGAAGGAAGAGATCACTAGTGAACGTGACTCACTAAGATCTCAACTAGACCTTGCCCTTAATGAGATTGAAGTTTTGAAAAGCAAAAATTATTGTGATGATGTTGTGAAGCACAATGAGATTTTGTCTTCAAAATTGGATTTTACTTTTAAAGATAACCTTTCTTTGAAAAATAAAATTGATTCTATTACAAAAGAATTGGATTTGGTTTTGAAGAAAAATGAATCTTTGAAAATTGATATTGATTCTCATGTGTGCCATACTAGTATAGCTTCTTCTTCTTATAGCACACCTATTGCATGCTCCACTTTGTCTTCCACTATTGAAAATGATATAAATATTTTGAAGAAAAGCGTTGAATGTTTGGGCTCCACTTTGAGCCAATGCACATTGAATCATACACGTTTGGAAACCTTAGTTCGCAAGAAACAAGATCCATCTTTGCATGCTCACCCTACACAGCATACACATGCTTCCCACGGACACAACCATATCATGTATGCTCATGTGTACACATGTACACATTGTGGCCGAAAAGGCATCTTGCTAGATTTTGTTATGATCGTATCTATCATGAAAATTTAGCAACTAATCTTGTTTGGGTTAGAAAGGATACTAACCCCCGTGGACCCACAAAGAAATGGGTACCAAAGATCACCTCTATACTTTTTGATGTAGGTGGGAGCTCTCGCAAAACGTGAGAGTGTTGGTGCCTTGGAGTGGTTGCGTTCCGTGCCTAAAGAGAACCATTTGGATGCTTCACTCTCAAGGAGATTTGGTGGGAGGACCACCGTGGTTTGGAGAATTAGAGATGCACCTTCATCGGTTTTGGTATCATTCTCTAACTCCCATTTTTATTTGCATGCTTTTCATGTTCATCTATTTATAGCATGCCATGGTTTATTGTTCATCATGCTTATGCCATGCTCATTAGAATAGTGCTATACATGTTTAGTTACTTGAGCACCCATGTTTTATATGGATCTATATTTAGTGTTCTCACCTTGTTTAAACTAACATGTATGCCCTAGATCTAATGCACATGCATATGCATTATGACCATTTGGATGTTCATGATTCATGTTTTATTGTTTCATGATTAGTATGATGTTTGCCATGTTTATTAGACTTATGCTTTACATGATTAGTTGTTGAGACACCCTTGTTTAATATGGACACATATTTTGTGTTTTCTTTATGTTTTAGCTATCATGTTAATCATAGATCTAATGCACATGTCTTTGTCATGCTAATCACATGTTTGACTATGACTTTTTTTAATAATTCATGTTTTGATTATTATGTTTATCATGTTGGATTATGATTCCCGTTTTATGCTTAATGATTTGATTACTTGTTTAGATGTTAGTTTTCATTAAGACTAGAATTTATACTTGCACATGTAGTGGGACACAAATAAATCTTTATATATGTTTGTGCTTGGATGCTCATTTGTACCCATTAAATGTGTTAGTATAGCCTAGTTTTGATGATTCATGCATTTTAAACTTGTATTCCTATTTTCGGATTTGTTTTATGTGTATGAGTTTTCATTTCATGTATATGTTTATTTTGCCAAACCTTAAGATATACATGTATACCCCTTTGAGTCATTTGCTTTTCATGCAAATCTATATATATGGACTCAATTGTGTTTAGGGATATGTATGTATACTTATTGTGTTGACAGTTCATACATATACCTTGAAATGAAATTAGTTTTGGTGAAAATTTGGTTTTTCTTGATTTTGGGTTTATTTGTTTAACTTCATGTATATGTCTATCCTATCCAAACTATTGATTATACATGTACATCCTTGAGCCACGTGCCTTCATGCATATACTTTTGTGGACTCATTATGTTTAGGATATGTATGTATACTTTAGTTTGTACATGACATACATATGCCTTGAAGTTTAAATCGTTTGGATGAATTCCATGTTTGCTAAGTGATTTCACATTTATATGAATGAATCTCTTGTTTTTAAGATGATTTCAATTGGTGATTTCACATCTTAGATGAAATTCTTTTTGGTAATGAAAATCTAATTTTTCAAGTTTTCATATTTTCAAGGAATTTCATATGAGCCTAATTGAATATTTTCATGATTGATATGTGTCACATTACACTTGTACACTCACTTTATTAGTTTACTCATGATTTGTTTTCATGAGAATTTAAATGAGCTTTATGGACTTTGAGTGTTTAGTGATCATGTGATTTACATGTGTTTCATGAAAAATAATTTTGTTTTATTCCTTGCTTGAAGGGATTTCGTACTAGTTCTAAAAGTTTTTCCTATAACTAGTTCGTATTCTTCACTATGGTAGAGATTTTCAAAAAAGCTTATTTTCAAACCTATTTTTGAAAACCCCTACCTTCCATGGGAGGATGGATGGGAGATCATGTTCTTGTATGCTTTAACATGAGAATCATTTAAAACTTGAACCATGATTGGGAGGTAGTTATATGAGATATACACTTGATCTCATTGTTATTTCAATTGGTATCATTGAATTCTTTCAATTGGTATCAATCTTGACATTTCTTGTATACTCATATGTGTTTGTATGTATGTATGCTTCATTCCAAGAATATCAATTTCTATTGGTATCTATTTTTCATACATATATATGTTTTATTTGTGCTTATTATATCCCTATATCTTTAAGCACAAGATCTTGTTTATGCTAGTGCTTGAGTTTCAATTTTGTTTCAATTGATTACTTTTAAATTGGTATCAAGCCTATGCATCATTTTAGTTGGTATTTCATAAGGGGGAGAAAATTTGATTTTGTCTTTCAATTGATGATTTCTCAATTGGCATTTGATTCCCACTCCCTTACTTTATGATTGAAAATTTCAAATTGGTATCATATGTTTAAAATGAAAATGATTTACTATTGGTATCAAAATATGTGTGTTTAGACATTCAAGATTATTAAGTTTATTTTCAATTGGTATCAAGATTTTCATATGTTTTTTGCTTAAAATTGGTATCAATATTTTTTTGTTTGTTTCCTTTCTATTGGTATCAAGATACTATTCTTTGACATATTTTCAATTGGTACCTCTAATTGACTTTGTTTTTGTTTTAAACAAAAAGGAAAATCTTATTTTTTATTGATTCATTGTTTTGAATAAAAAGGGGGAGAAATATTTATTGATTTTTCTATTGATTTGGTTTTGCTTTTACCCCTTATTAAAGATTGACTCTTTGTATTAAAAAGAAAAGATTTTGTTTTGTTTAGTTTTTACCCCTTTGTTGATGATTGACAAAAGGGGGGAGAAGAATTTGGGTTTATATATGCATGATTTTGTTTTGCATATATTAAGTTTAATTTAGTTTAATTTTAATTGGTATCTAATGCATGTTTTGTAATTGGATGTTTTGCAATTGGTATCTCTAGAGTGTAATTGGTATCTAGAGCTTGTTTTGTTTTAAATATTTCATTGAAATTGGTATCTAGAGCATGTTTTGTAATTGAACATTTCATTGGTATCTAGAACCCTTTATTATTTATGCATAGATATGCATGTTTCATGTTTCATGTTTAAGAGCCTTCATTACATATTCATTATGTTTATTTGGTTATGCATGAGTTAAGGAGGAGCTTCTTTGAAGCTTAACTTTAGTCCATGCATATATAACTCCATGAGTTTTGTCATCATCAAAAAGAGGGAGATTGTTGGCCCAAAGGCCTTCCACTCTAGTTTTGATGATGATTAACTCATGTAGTTATGTGTACTAATAATCTTGTGAGTTTAGTTTCAGATCATTAATCAAGTTATTAGTTGGTGAAAGCTTCCACACATGTTTCACAAGTTGATTCAAGAGCCCGAGCGTCAAAGATCACATATAGCACTTGCTTGATGGATCAAGGAGTTTTGGGATCGAGTCGGCTTGGAGATTGCGCTCTACAAGAAGACTTCGGTACCATAATTTAGTTTTGTGTTTAGATCCAAATTTGTAAAGATTAGAATAGTATGATAATGCTCAAGTTCACAACACACACGTTTCATGTTTTGAATATTGGTTTTTGGTTTTTCGGTTTTAGGTTTAACCGATCTTGGTTTTCATGAATAGATAGATCAAAACAAGTTTACATGGTTTAATGTATAATATGATTTGTTCTATATACATGCATACTTTAATTTCCTAGACAAACTTAGTTTTGACTTACTTATTCATGTGTTATATGTTTTGGTATTTTTGACAAAACATATTTTGGAATTAATGACAAAAACTATGATATATATTTGTTTCATGTATATTGGATTTCTATCCATATACATCATGCTTCAAAGTGTTTAGATATCATGTTTTTGTATTTGGAAGAGTTTTTGACAAACGTATTTTCTATTCAAAATCCAAGTTTTAGAAAATACAGTTTTTGGTTTTGGTAAAAATGATAAGACACAAAAATAGTTCATATTGATTGATATTTGAGCTAAACTTTTTACCACATGTTTATATATCAATGCAAAATGATAAAACTATTTTTGGTGATTTTTAGAAATGATAAAAGAATTTTTAAATATGTTTTAACCCAGTTTTCTGTTCCAGGCTTCAACCAAGTCGACTAGTAGCCTGACTAGTCGACTAGGGCTGAGTTCGGTCGACCGGGCCGGTCGACCGACGTGCACAATTCTGTGCACGTTTGGAGCCTCTGGGACGGTCGACCGGACCGGTCGACGGACTGAGAGCAGAGCTCTCTGTTTGTTTCGGTCGACCAGGGCGGTCGACCGGTAGCTGCCAACGGGCAAAAATTGACCGTTGGGCGGTCGACCGGACCGGTCGACCGGCAAGGTTATTTTGGCAAAATCTGCTGCCAACGGCTAGTTTCCAGATTTGACTATAAATACCCAATTTGCAAGAGTTTTTCTCTAAGATTTTTTGTGCGAATTTTTCCTTACTCTCTGGTGTTTTCACAGCAATTAAAAGAGGTTTTTGGATTCAAATTGAACAATCTTTTTTGTGTTTTTATTAGGTTTTGAAAAACCAAAGAAAAGGGATTTTGGGAAAAGTTTTTGTTTGAATTTCACTATCTTTATTTTCTATTATTTCCCAAAGATTTTCTTTGAGTTGCTGGTTTCAAATCCCTTGGTTTTCTCCACACTTGAGCAAAAATCTACTATCTTCTCTATAGGGTCTTTGTGTGTGGGAAAGAGATTGTTTGTGGTTGTTGTTGAACCACCAAGTTGTAAACCCTCTATACTTTACTTTGTGCTTTTCCCTCTTGGGTTGAGGAGGTTGTTTGTGCAAGTGGTTTGTATCCCTCAAGTTGTGAGGTGATCCTTGCTTGGCTTTGTGCTAATCCCTCGGGTTGTGAGGTGATTGTTTGTTGGATTGGAGTTGTGCCTCAAGGAGGAGGTTGTGTTTGTAAGGAGAGGAGTTGGGTACTCCTTGTATTGTGATTGCCCCAAATCCTCGGTGGAGGTTCCCTTTGTGGGAGTCCTTTGTGGACAAGCTAATGGACTTAAAATCCTTCTGGGTGAAGGCGGGGATGTAGAGCTGGGTGCTCGAACCTCGAAACATATCTCGGTGTTTGCGCTTGTTCATTGACTCTCTCTCTCTCTCTTTACTTTGTGCCTTGCATCTATTCATATTGCTCATACATACTTATATTCTTGGCTTGGTTGTATGCATCTCTTGTTGAAATTGCAAATTAGTTTTTAATTCCGCATTGAGTAGACTAGATTAGCATAATCACCTATTCACCCCTCCTCTAGGTGATCTTTCACTGAGATCGTCTGAGCCCCGCCTCAATGCGGTCCAACCTCGAGGATTGCTCCTCCACCTTCTTTCTAAGCCTGACCTGCCCCCTAAAAATTTTCTTCATGCCCTTCCAAATGGTGGACATGAAGGCTCGTGAATCTGTTGGGGGATCCTGACGCCAAAACTCAGGCTCATCTTCCTCCTGAAGACTCTCCTCAGAGGAGGACTCCACCGGCACATCTTCGGGCTGGACACTAGGAGTCCAAACCGCGTGCAAACAGCTATTATAGGAACTGGTGGGTCGCTCAGGTGCAACAAGCACTCGATCAAATGAATCGAATACGGCGTCCGGTAGGAAAGTCCTACACAGACGCGTAATCAGAATAGGGTGAGAGTGTTTGGCACCTCGGGTGCGTGAAGAGTTGGCTATGATTGCGTGAAAGATGACCTTATTTAAGCAGACCGTGTGTTGCTTGGTCATTAAATCGTGAATTATTTGCAACACCGGGCGGTTGAAGGAAGTTGTGTGGTCCAGCCCTAAAATGATACGTTAGATCCAGCGTCCAACGCAGTGTACGTTCCTAAAGGTAGTGCTGGCCTTAAGCCCACGGTCCTGCTCAGTGCAGCGAGCCCCCATGAGTGTCATATAATCGATCAGTGGGAGGGGATCGCTGTGCTGTGGGTGAACGGGGACATGTGTGTGTTCCTCAAGAAGAGGAAGAGTGATGAACAAGTCGCCCAAGGGCATGTGTACGGTGAATTGGTATGTGTGTGTGTCAACAGATGCATGGTCAATATTAGTGTAGAACATTGTCACCAATTCGGGACAATAAAAGGCATCGTTCTCAGAGTTATCGTACACTAACATATACCAATCCCACGCCCTAATTCGATCTAGGAACATGTGGCTATACCCATTCGGATCACATAATATTTTCCCCAAGTCTTTCTCAGCAAATATCAAAGGTGCCATGCTAATAATCTAGGATCGAAGCAATAAAATTGGAGAGATCAAGATTCAAACCGCCCCCGGAATTCGTGGGGGGAAACAAATCTCGATCTTGCAGAGGGCACAGGAGATGGATTCGGGAAGATATGGCACCAGATCGGCTACCAGGGAACAAAATCGATCGGTGAAGACTTTGGCGGTGCTCCAGAAACGTCAGTACAGCCGCGGATCTGCGGCTCTGGCCGCGGAGTCGCGGCTTTCTTGGAGAAGCAGATGATCGGGAAAATTTGGTGAGGCGGCGCTTTGAGAGGGGTTTCAGATCTGAGGTTGATTTTGCGTTTTAGGGAGAAGAAGTGGGTTAAAGAGGATATTTATAGGAGGGAAAAGATTGGGAGTTCCACTTTTATCCCTAGGTAAAAGATATTTACAAACTAGGGACTTGAAATTTTGAAAGAAGGAGTTTGACCCTAGGGAAAAAGAGTTTTGGAGAAACCTAGGGTTTTGAGGGATTTGAATTTTGAAAGTTGTAGAACTCTTTTAAAGGAATTTGCACAAAAGTCCCTCATTTTCTCTTTTTTTTATATATTTATTTACAAAAAGTGTACAAAAACTATTTACAAGGAATATGTACAAGTGTGTCCATTGCCTAAGCTTTTCTTTGGTCGTTTCCCTCTAGCCCGTTTCCCATCGTTCCAGTGTTTTTGTTGGGAAACGAGTGCAATTATTTTCTGAGCCTTAGGCATTTCTAGTCTCAATGGCTTATTGTTATTCATCCTCATTTCACCACAAGGTTCACTGAAAATTTCTTCATCACCACTTTTTTCACTCTGAACTTCTTTACTCCCAGTGTTAAGAAATTCCAGCTCATCTCCATACAACTCCTCAAAACTGAGGTCAACATTATCCTTCAGAGATGTACAACTAGTTAACCAACCCCGAGTTGGCTCATCCAGACACATGATTTCGTCAGCGAAGAGGTCTTCAAAAGTTATATCAATCGGAGGTTCTTGAATTGTATCCTCATGGGATACATTCACGGTTGGCTCACTGAAAGTGAAAATATCCAAATCAACTTTCCCCTTTTGAAAGGGTACTCGGATAACAGGATTTTTCACTTCAAGAGAATCACAAACTTGTGATTCATCTTTACTTTTCTTCTCCTGATTGTTCCTGACAAAGTTAACCTCGAATGTTTGATCTTTTATCCTACGAGGTTGCATGCTGAAGACATTCACTTCTCTCGTCATGTCACCAAAAGTTATCCTCATTGACCCATTCCTGCAATTGATGATGGCATTTGCTGTAGCCAGGAATGGTCGTCCCAAGATGACAGGAGTTTGAGCCCTATGATTGGTATTAGACACAGGTTGTGTCTCAAGGACTACAAAATCCACAGGGTAAATGAACTCCCCAACTCTGACAAGAATATCGTGAATTTCCCCCTTGGGTCTCTTGACAGAGCGATCAGCCAGTTGTATCGTCATTTGGGTCGGGCGGAGATCACCTAACCCTAATTGTTGATACATAGAAAAAGGCAGGAGATTGATACTGTGTAGCACCCCGTACCCGGGATACGTACCCAGATACGAGTCCCAAAATTTTTTCGACCATATTTCTCAATTTTCTTCCTATATGTGTTTTTAAGTTATGATTACTTATATTTTTGAGTATCGGATCTGAATTCTCAGACCGAGAGTAAGCCCTGACCCGGACTGGGAACCCGATACCAGCCAGTAGCCTGATTTGACTTTCTGGTAGTCCGATTTGACTAATTTTAGTTTCAAAGACTATTTTCTAATATTTTAAATTTTTCATGATTTTCTGGAATTTTTTGAAATTTTTCTGCAAAATCTCCAAAACCGGTGTCGGTCGGTATCGCTGATTGATTCCTGGATTTTTAGTTTTCAAATGGGTTTGAATTTTTAGAAACGGCTTTCACAGTACTTCTTAGAATTTTATTTTCTATCTAAATACATTTTTCTGAGATTTTTCTAAATTTATCAAATTTGACCGATTCTGGTATCGGCCGGTATTGCCGGAAGATTTCAGGATTTTTAATTTGAAAACTACATCGAATTTCGTGAATCCGATTTCACCATGTATCTTAGAATAATATTTTCTATTTTTGAGAATTTTTCGGTGCGTTTCTGAAACAGTCAAATTTTCGCCTTATTTAAATAATAATATTTTTACCGGCGATTTCTTTTCTGGTTTTTCCCTCCTCTACTCTCCTACTTTATACTACCAGAAATTATAACAAATAAAATAGATAATAATAAAAATTTTAAACATTTTATTTTCTTTTTCTTATATTTTTCCAATTTTCTTTCTTTTATTTCTTTTCATTTATTCACCTTGGTATCCCCCCCCCCAATTAGCGGCTTAATCCACGCCGCTGTCGCCCACCGCCGCCCGACAGCCATAGGGCTGCCGCAGCCCTATCACCATACCCTAAACTATCAAATCCTCCCCCTCATCATCTATTAACCACCAACATCTCCATTTCATTTCATGGAAAATCCAAATCCAAAGAAATAACTTCATCTTCCTCCTCCAAACAAACCCACTCACGCACCACTACCACCGCCGCCTCCACCTTCACCACCACTGCCTCCGGCCACTCCTAAGCCACCCAATCAACTCCCCAACAACTCCTCTTCACACCACCATCCCCTTCCACCACCAACAACCTCCCATCACCACCAATTTCACCAAAACCCACCTCCATTACCACAACTTCATCTCCAAAATTCAACATCACCACCACCAAATTCCCCACTCTAATCAACCTAACATCATCCCTTCCTCCTCCTCTAACTCCCCACAACTTTCAAACATCACCACAACCACCACCACCACCATCTTCCACCACCACCAAAACAACCACCACCATCAAAACACCCCAACATCCCCTCCCCTCCTCCTTGGGGCAGCGCGCGCGACCTGCTTCCCGCGCCGCCGCCGCCGCCGCCAGGCGGCCGGCCGCCGCCAGGCGGCCGAACCCCCTCCCTCCTTCTTCTTTTTTCTTTTCTTTCTTTCTTTCTTCTTTTCTTTCTTTCTTTCTTTCATTCAAAACTCCAATCATTCCCTAAATAAAACACTTTTCCCTCCTTTCCAAAATACCCTCTACCATTCCCTAAAATCACCTCCCTATATTTACAACTCTACCCCCTTCCATTTCTATTTCTAATTTCCTTTTAAAAACTCCCTATTTTCTCTCTCTTTTTCCTACAACCTTCTCTCTCCTCTCTCTCTCCTCTCTCATTCCCTCTCTAATATTTTTATAAATATTTATAAATGTATATTTTATGTACGGGCTAGTGGGTTCTCGTGCGGGTCGCCGATTTTCTGGACTTTTGACCGGTATTTCACCCCAGTTTCAGGCGAGTGCTTATTATTAATTTAAAAATAATTACCCTTATATTTATAACATGATATTGACATGTGGATATTTTAAAATGCCTAATACTCGCTATGGTATTTTTTGTACGTATTTGTCATGCTACATTTAATACCGATAATTGCCATACTATATTTAATACCGTTAATTGCCATGCTATAGTTAATACCGTTAATTGCCATGCTATAGTTAATACCATTAATTGCCATGCTATATTTCATACCGTTAATTGTCATGCTATATTTGACACCAATAATTGCCATGCTATAATCGACACCGATATTTGCCATGCTACACTTGACCCGTGATTTCCGACACCGGCACTCGGTATTTACATCGGTACACAGTATTTACACTAGCACTTGGCATGTTACACTTGATACATGATATATGACACCAGTACTCAGTATTTACACCGGCACTCGGTACTTACACAAACCCTTACCATGCTATATTTGACACCGGTACTTTCCATGCTATATTTGACATATGATACCTGACATCGATACTTACCATGCTATATTTGAAACTTGATATGTGACACCGGTATATGACATGCTATATTTACCACCTGATATATATAACACCTGATACCTGACACCTGACACCTGGCATTTGTATTACCTGGCATATTCATGATTATTATGTGACCAGACATCTGGCACTCCTGTATCTCCTGTACTCCTGTATCTCCTGAACTCCTGAACCCCTGAAAAAGGGTGACTCCCGATATTATACTCTTGTTAATTCCTGTAGTTGGAAGATCATGGTTATACCGTGTACACTTGTGAACATTATCTTTGAGCAATATATATAACAAAAATACTCAACTTACACTGGGTGGGGGAAACTTATGGAAACCGGTATGATGTCATATTTAAAATGGTGATATTTCTGAAGTGTCGTGTGGGGCGCGTAATGATAAGTCCCCAGAAGCAGTAGCCTGAATCTGAAGTGTCGTGTGGGGCGCGTAATGATAAGTCCCCGGAAGCAGTAGCCTGTACTCCTGAGCTAATCCCGGGCAGAGACGGGACCCACTATAAATATGAGCCATCAGATTTATCAGTTTCCAAATAATAACTCGTCTTATTCATAAGTGGATGTATGTGTGCCGGTAGCATATACAAAAGCATATGAATCGGATGAATAACATAAAACAACCAAACAGTAATAATGTTAGGAACGTGTGATATTTGGTCTCTCCTTTGTTCGGGTCCTGGTACTCACATATCAGACCCGGGTAAGTCCTACAGAGTGCGAACTCTAGTAAGGACTATCGGTGATGTGAGACGCTAGTAGGGAGGTGATTGAAATATCAAACGGTACTGACTATTATTATTGGATTAATTAAAATACAATACCTTTATATTCTCCAGTTATAGTATTATGTTCTAAGTTGACACCTTGCCTTATGACATGTGATTTATGTGGTATATGATGATAACTCCATACACACTCTAGTCCTGTTACCCTGAGGGCAACTCAAGTTGTATGAATCCAGATGATGGTGATATCGGATATGTGGTATATAGATGAGGATTTCCTTGTTTGGATTATCCCCTCGATGTATCAACCCCATGAATCCATAATCTGAGCTTATACCACTAGTTTTGTCAATACTTATATTTATCGCGTATTTAGTGTAATTATCATATGTTTAATGTATTGGTCGCATGATTATGTAAACTTATGCTCTCTATACCGCTTTTCATGCATGTTTTTCCGATTTAGACTTATTGTTATACATGTACTTACTTGATCTTAGATTTACTGTCATTTTCCTTATATTACCTGTCATTTCCTGTACCCGCATGCCTGAACCACATCACTTGATCATGTACACGTGTGCTTATTATGCACGCCATTTGGCTTTATAATATGTACTCGCTGGGGTTGCTAACAACCCTGGATTCTCATGTCCAGATTCCAGAAACTAGACCCTGGTGGCTTGGCTAGTAGCTGATCGGAGCGCGCAGCGGATCCTCCTGTGGTGGTCTGAGTGTAGCAGAAGTTTGGGCGTCGTCATAGCTCTTCCTCCCAGCTTTTCTCCTGCTTAGCTCTCGAGGTCCCTCTAGTCGTGAGCATCTATCAGTTTTATTATGTATGCCCCTTCATGTACTATACTCTTGTATTTTCTAGTGATGTAATATTCCTGTAATATTGTATCACTTTCTGTGATAACCATGTACTTGCACTATTTCTGTTGGAATGTATGTTATCACTGTGCTTCTGTCTCTGATTCTTGCCTGTACTGATGCTTAGCGTATATACGTGGGGGTATTTCTGACCTGCGTATATACGTTGCAGTGGCGTCCCCGTACCCGCCAGATCGGGGCGTTACAGGTTGGTATCAGAGCCTAGGCTCTAACATCCTCAGTACAACTAGTTGGCAGATTAATGATGTATTAATCTGCAACTGGAGAGCATGAGTCTTGAATATACATTCCAAACGCAAGTGTGTTATCTATTCCTTCCTTGCAATCCTTTCCTTGGATCCTGAGACCCTTCTATCTTTCCCTTCAGCTTCTTCCCATCATCCCTTCAACCAACTCAGATATGGAAAGACGGAGAACCCGTAACGGTGCTGGCACTTCTCGCGATAGTTCTAATGGAGATGGCGACAATATGATGAGGGTACTGCATGGCGCGATGGAGAGCCAGCATCAGCAGACAGAGCTCCTGCGGCAAGCATTATTGACAGCACCTAGAGAGCAGAGGCCTGGTAATGTATCCGATTTCAGGAGACTACAGCCGGCTACATTTTCGGGTACAGAGAAGCCGTTGGACGCCGAGCAGTGGCTGATTGATACTACATATCTTCTGAAAGCAGCCCGGATCCCTGATCAGAACCAGGTGGAAGTGGTCAAGATACAGCTAAAGGATGTGACCAGAACCTGGTGGTTGGCAGAAGAAGCAAGATTGGAGAGGCCTATTACTTGGGACCAGTTCTCTAAGAGTTTCTACGAGAGATTCTTCTCTAAGACGGCACAGAAGGAGATGGAGGATCAATTTATCAGATTGCAGCAGAGGGATCGAACTGTAGATGAGTATGCTGCAGAGTTCCTAAGACTGAGCCGGTTCGCGCCATACATGGTGGCCAATGAGGAGATCCGAGCGAGGAGATTCCAGCAAGGCCTGAGGATGCAGATCCAGATGTTTCTTATACCCCAGCAACTCAAGACGTATTCTCAGGTCCTTATCATCGCTCGTGAAGTAGAACGGGGATTGAAAAAGAAGCGTCAGGATGAGGTGCAGAGGAAGTCAGTAAAGAGATCCTTTCAGTTGAAGGGAGGTGAAGACTCAGTCGGACCCCTGGATACCCCACTAGCAGAGCAATTCCTCCAACCTCTCCCTCAGCAAATGAGATGTGGGTATTGTCGGAAGCTCGGGTACTACAAGCATGATTGCAGAATGGCAAATAAGGTATGCTTAGCATGTGGGTCTGATGGTCGTATGATAAGGGATTGTTCATTCAGATGGATGGGGAGTACTACCCCGATTCAGCCAACAGTGAGAAGGGACCCAGGACCAATCGGCAAGAGAGCTCCACTCCCTTCCCCGCAATATGTCTTCAATCAAGCACAAAGAAGGCCAAGAGGAAGATCAGATGGGAGAAAGCGGAAAGCATGTCATTTGACCACCAAGGAAACTGAAGTACCAGATGAAGGAGAACAGAGAGTGGTGCCCTATATTTGGAACGAGGACCCCTAGAGGTGATACCTGTGACCACTATCCTCATTTTTATCATGTTTTGAGTTGGTAAATTTTTCATTATCATATCCATTCTATCATGATATTCCCATCAACCCTATTCTCTTCTATATTCATCCCCCTATAGAAATTTCGAGGATGAAATTTTTGTTAGGTGGGTAGATTGTAGCACCCCGTACCCGGGATACGTACCCAGATACGAGTCCCAAAATTTTTTCAACCATATTTCTCAATTTTCTTCCTATATGTGTTTTTAAGTTGTGATTACTTATATTTTTGAGTATCGGATCTGAATTCTCAGACCGAGAGTAAGCCCTGACCCGGACCGGGAACCCGATACCAGCCAGTAGCCCGATTTGACTTTCTGGTAGTCCGATTTGACTGATTTTAGTTTCAAAGACTATTTTCTAATATTTTAAATTTTTCATGATTTTCTGGAATTTTTTGAAATTTTTCTGCAAAATCTCCAAACCGGTGTCGGTCGGTATCGCTGACCGATTCCTGAATTTTTAGTTTTCAAATGGGTTTGAATTTTTAGAAACGGCTTTCATAGTACTTCTTAGAATTTAATTTTCTATCTAAATACATTTTTCTGAGATTTTTCTAAATTTATCAAATTTGACCGATTCTGGTATCGGCCGGTATCGCCGGAAGATTTCAGGATTTTTAATTTGAAAACTACATCAAATTTCATAATCCGATTTCACCATGTATCTTAGAATAATATTTGCTATTTTTTAGAATTTTTCGGTGCGTTTCTGAAACAGTCAAATTTTCGCCTTATTTAAATAATAATATTTTTACCGGCGATTTCTTTTCTGGTTTTTCCCTCCTCTACTCTCCTACTTTATACTACCAGAAATTATAACAAATAAAATAGATAATAATAAAAATTTTAAACATTTTATTTTCTTTTTCTTATATTTTTCCAATTTTCTTTCTTTTATTTCTTTTCATTTATTCACCTTGGTATTCCCCCCCCCAATTAGCGGCTTAATCCACGCCGCTGTCGCCCACCGCCGCCCGACAGCCATAGGGATGCCGCAGCCCTATCACCATACCCTAAACTATTAAATCCTCCCCCTCATCATCTATAAACCACCAACATCTCCATTTCATTTCAAGGAAAATCCAAATCCAAAGAAATAACTTCATCTTCCTCCTCCAAACAAACCCACTCACGCACCACTACCACCGCCGCCTCCACCTTCACCACCACCGCCTCCGGCCACTCCTAAGCCACCTAATCAACTCCCCAACAACTCCTCTTCACACCACCATCCCCTTCCACCACCAACAACCTCCCATCACCACCAATTTCACTAAAACCCACCTCCATTACCACAACTTCATCTCCAAAAATTCAACATCACCACCACCAAATTCCCCACTCTAATCAACCCAACATCATCCCCTCCTCCTCCTCTAACTCCCCACAACTTCCAACATCACCACAACCACCACAACCACCACCACCACCATCTTCCACCACCACCAAAACAACCACCACCATCAAAACACCCCAATATCCCCTCCCCTCCTCCTTGGGGCAGCGCGCGCGTGACCTGCTTCCCGGCGCCGGCGCCGGCGCCGCCGCCAGGCCACCGCCGGCGGCCGAACCCCCTCCTTCCTTCTTCTCTTTTCTTTTCTTTTCTTTCTTTCTTCTTTTCTTTCTTTCTTTCTTTCATTCAAAACTCCAATCATTCCCTAAATAAAACACTTTTCCCTCCTTTCCAAAAATACCCTCTACCATTCCCTAAAATCACCTCCCTATATTTACAACTCTACCCCCTTCCATTTCTATTTCTAATTTCCTTTTAAAAACTCCCTATTTTCTCTCTCTTTTTCCTACAACCTTCTCTCTCCTCTCTCTCTCTCTCCTCTTTCATTCCCTCTCTAATATTTTTATAAATATTTATAAATGTATATTTTATGTACGGGCTAGTGGGTTCTCGTGCGGGTCGCCAATTTTTTGGACTTTTGACCGGTATTTCACCCCGGTTTCAGGCGAGTGCTTATTATTAATTTAAAAATAATTACCCTTATATTTATAACATGATATTGACATGTGGATATTTTAAAATGCCTAATACTCGCTATGGTAATTTTTTGTACGTATTTGTCATGCTACATTTAATACCGATAATTGCCATACTATATTTAATACCGTTAATTGCCATGCTATAGTTAATACCGTTAATTGCCATGCTATAGTTAATACCGTTAATTGCCATGCTATATTTAATACCGTTAATTGTCATGCTATATTTGACACCAATAATTGCCATGCTATAATCGACACCGATATTTGCCATGCTACACTTGACCCGTGATTTCCGACACCGGCAGTCGGTATTTACACCGGTACTCAGTATTTACACCAGCACTTGGCATGTTACACTTGATACATGATATATGACACCAGTACTCAGTATTTACACCGGCACTCGGTACTTACACTAACCCTTACCATGCTATATTTGACACCGGTACTTTCCATGCTATATTTGACATATGATACCTGACATCGATACTTACCATGCTATATTTGACACTTGATATGTGACACCGGTATATGACATGCTATATTTACCACCTGATACATATAACACCTGATACCTGACACCTGACACCTGGCATTTGTATTACCTGGTATATTCATGATTATTATGTGACCAGACATCTGGCACTCCTGTATCTCCTGTACTCCTGTATCTCCTGAACTCCTGAACCCCTGAAAAAGGGTGACTCCCGATATTATACTCTTGTTAATTCCTGTAGTTGGAAGAGCATGGTTATACTGTGTACACTTCTGAACATTATCTTTGAGCAATATATATAACAAAAATACTCAACTTACACTGGGTGGGGGAAACTGATGGAAACCGGTATGATGTCATATTTATAATGGTGATATTTCTGAAGTGTCGTGTGGGGCGCGTAATGATAAGTCCCCGGAAGCAGTAGTCTGAATCTGAAGTGTCGTGTGGGGCACGTAATGATAAGTCCCCGGAAGCTGTAGCCTGTACTCCTGAGCTAGTCCTGGGCAGAGACGGGACCCACTATAAATATGAGCCATCAGATTTATCAGTTTCCAAATAATAACTCGTCTTATTCATAAGTGAATGTATGTGTGCCGGTAGCACATACAAAAGCATATGAATCGGATGAATAACATAAAACAACCAAACAGTAATAATGTTAGGAACGTGTGATATTTGGTCTCTCCTTTGTTCGGGTCCTGGTACTCACATATCAGACCCGGGTAAGTCCTACAGAGTGCGAACTCTAGTAAGGACTATCAGTGATGTGAGACACTGGTAGGGAGGTGATTGAAATATCAAACGGTACTGACTATTATTATTGGATTAATTAAAATACAACACCTTTATATTCTCCAGTTATAGTATTATGTTCTGAGTTGACACCTTGCCTTATGACATGTGATTTATGTGGTATATGATGATAACTCCATACACACTCTAGTCCTGTTACCCTGAGGGCAACTCAAGTTGTATGAATTCAGATGATGTTGACATCGGATATGTGGTATATAGATGAGGATTTTCTTGTTTGGATTATCCCCTCGATGTATCAACCCCATGATTCCATAATCTGAGCTTATACCACTAGTTTTGTCAATACTTATATTTATCGCGTATTTAGTGTAATTATCACATGTTTAATGTATTAGTCGCATGATTATGTAAACTTATGCTCTCTATACCGCTTTTCATGCATGTTTTTCCGATTTAGACTTATTGTTATACATGTACTTACTTGATCTTAGATTTACTGTCATTTTTGTTATATTACCTGTCATTTCCTGTACCTGCATGCCTGAACCACGTCACTTGATCATGTACACGTGTGCTTATTATGCACGCCATTTGGCTTTATAATATGTACTCGCTGGGGTTGCTAACAACCCTGGATTTTCATGTCCAGATTCCAGAATCTAGACCCTGGTGGCTTGGCTAGTAGCTGATCGGAGCGCGCAGCGGATCCTCCTGTGGTGGTCCTAGTGTAGCAGAAGTTTGGGCGTCGTCATAGCTCTTCCTCCCAGCTTTTCTCCTGCTTAGCTCTCAAGGTCCCTCTAGTCGTGAGCATCTATCAGTTTTATTATGTATGCCCCTTCATGTACTATACTCTTGTATTTTCTAGTGATGTAATATTCCTGTAATATTATATCACTTTCTGTGATAACCATGTACTTGCACTATTTCTGTTGGAATGTATGTTATCACTGTGCTTCCGTCTCTGATTCTTGCATGTACTGATGCTTAGCGTATATACGTGGGGGGTATTTCTGACCTGCGTATATACGTTGCAGTGGCGTCCCCGTACCCGCCAGATCGGGGCGTTACATACTGGCCCCTAAATCAAGTAGTGCCCTATTAATGGTAGTCTGTCCTATGACACAAGAGATTGTTGGGCTCCCTGGGTCTTTGTATTTCTCCAGAATTGGCCCAGTGAGCAACTCACTGATGTTGGATACTAGGAAGACTCTCTTAGGGACTTGTGTTTTCCTCTTCTTGGTGCACATTTCCTTTAAGAATTTTGCATATGATGGCACTTGTTGTATGGCATCAAGAAGAGGGAAATTGATTTGGACCTTGTTAAACATTTCTCGTATCTTCTCCATATGAGTATTCAACTTGTGATTTGTAAGCCTATTTGGAAATGGTGCCCTATGCTTATAAGGTTGCTCATCTACTTTTTCTTTTCCTTTGGCTTTTGAAGTTGATGGCTCTGAACTAGAAGATGGATTGTCAAAAGTTGGTTGTACTGGAACTGGGGGGTTGACTTTGGTACTGGATGGGATGGTTGAGTAGAAACCCTATTATCTACCTGTTTTCCAGATCTCAAGATATGAATAGCGTTGCAATGACTAGGGCCCATGTCTTCCACTTCATGCAAAGGGAAGTGATTTTTGGGATTGGGCATTGGCTGACTTGGAAACATTCCTTTCTGTCTCTCATTGAAAGAATTATTCAGTTGCCCAATTTGGACCTGTACTTTGTTCATATCCTATTGATGGTTCTTCATTAGGGTTTCTATCATCTTTTCAACTTTGATAGTTTGTCATCTGAATCATTCTGGGGTGGATGTTGGTGATATGGAGACTGGAAGTGTGTTTGATAGTGTGGTGGGTTCTGATAGGATTGTGATTGTGGTGGACTTTGATATGGATGAAAATTCGGTGAATTACGATTGAGACTGTGTTGAGGAGGCTGAGCATTATATGGATGTGGAAATGGTGGCCTATGTTGCTCAGGACCAGACTGACTCCACGAAAAATTTGGATGGTTTCGCCATCCCGAATTGTACGTATTGGAGTATGGATTGTGATTGGGTCTGGTAAAAGCAGCATTCGTATTCTCCTGATATGATTGAGACTGATATACAGGACACTCCTCGAATACATGGTTGAGGTCATGACAATAGGTACAATCCGGTTTGACAACAGGTGATGGGTTGACCTGATTAACAACAGAATGTTCCCTTGACTCAAGCAGTTCTATCCTCTTCATTAATTGTGTGATCTTAGCCTCAGCAGCTATGGAGGATTCTATAGAATGCATACCGATTCTTGAAGTGGTGGGAGTGGGTTTATCAGGGCATGACTCCCACAGAATTATTTTCTCAGCTAAGGCTTCAAAGAGATCCCACCGCTGGTTCTCATCTTTCTTCAAAATTCCCCTTGGCACATGGATTCAAGTAGTGTTTTCGTTGGTAATCAAGTCCGTCATAAATAATTTGGCATTGCCGCCATTTCTCTATGCCGTGATGAGGACATAAGGCTAGGAGGTCTTTGAAACGCTCAAAATATTTCCAGAAGGGTTCGTTTGATTCCTGCTTGAATTGCATGATGTTTTTTCGCATGAGGGCTGTCTTGTTAATGGGGTAAAATTTTTAAGAAAGACCTTTACAAAATCATCCCATGAAGATATCGAACTGGCGGGAAGATTTAAAGCCATTTCTTAGCTAAGTCTTTCAGTGCAAAAGGTATGAACCTTAACCTAACAGCATCCTCAGTCAATTGGGAAATTCTCATCATTACGCATACTTCTTCAAACTCTCGAATGAAGAAGTATGCGTCCTCAGACTCTAAACCATGGAATCGGGGAAGTGTATTGATGAATTGTGGTTTCAGCTCAAAATGATTTCCACTGGTAACAGGGAGAAGAGTGCATGATGGAAGGGAGGTGCGAATCGGATAGAATCTGTCTTGAAGCGAAACGTTGTTTTCCATTGTGTGAAGTGGTGGTGTTGGTGCAAGTGTAGAAATTCTAACAAGTCTTGCAGAATCTGGATCCCGGTAGCAGAATCTGGATCCCGGTACCACTCTTGCATATACAGTCACAAACAACGTTCACCGATCACACCAGCGAAAAGAAAAAATAACAAACAATAAAGAAAAATCAATCCCAAGCTATCTAGGATTCCTGGACCTAGACGACTCCTAACTGTTCGATGAACCAAAGAAGGTTGTTGCTTGAATCAGACCACAGCTAATCAGCCAGGTAGGGGCAAAATACGGTGGGAGGTATCCGTGCGTAAGCAACGGGCCTTAATTACGCCAAACCACGGTATCTTCGAGGCTTAACCTCTTAATCCCCAGCCTTAGACACTGATTTCACCGGAGTATGAATCAAAAACAACTTCCAACTTCAGCCGATCTCCTACTGAGTCCAGATGTCCCTAGGGCCAACGTCTATCAGATTTTATTAAAAGGCTTGGGATTGAGAGTGCTGGGATGGTGGTTTTTGGGCTAAAGAAAGGGTGATGAAATCCCCACCTTATCTTATTTATTAGGTAATGACCTTAAAATCGATTTTGTGCAAGTGTACGATATAAGCAAACAAGGTTCACTCAAAGCGATATAAATCAACCAAGAAGTGAGTCCTAATCAAAATGCAATGCGCACGTACCTTGCTCCAGCACTCTTCAACAGTAAAGTAAATGAATTGAAAAGACACGTGCCTAGAAATGCAAACGTCTAATCAATTTTTAACTTTGCAACCAAAATTTTTACTGTTGATTATTAGCAGGAATATGCTGAAGCATACAAGAATTAAGCATTGCAGCAGCTGTTATTTTGCAGAGCAAGCAACCCTGCAGAAAATTGTAAGTAGTTCACTCTTCTTTGCCGCGGATCCGCGGCTTTGGCCGTGGAATCGCGGCAAATCAGAGGGTAACTGGTCTCTACTTTCTAGAGCAGAGGCCTAGGGCCACTTATATGTCACTGCAATGCTAGGTTTCCTGTTTCTTCACCTGTAACCTGCAACAGAGAAGAAAGTTCGTTTAGTTCTTCAATTGAATCAAAACCGTTGCTCTCCCCGGCAACGGCGCCAAAAATTTGATAAGGAAAGGAATAGTGGAGTATAATTCGCACAGATATTCAACAAAAGAGAGAAGGTTTAGAGTCAACCTTAGGTGCTTAATCACTCTGAAGTGTATTCACAATGTGTAATGTACTCCTTTCCAAATCACCGTAGTAGCATAAGCTATACGGGTCGAATCCACAAGGAGAGCTCACGATGGAAGCTTTACGGTTTGGTGTTGAAGAAAGACAAACGAAAGTTCTTCTTTGTTTCAAAAGAATGAAAAAGACATGGAAAATAGGTGAAAGAATTGGTTGTGGTTTTGTACATGAAAGTAAAAACGATGAAAAGAGAATGAAAAGAATTTGAAAACAAGAATTGCATTTAGGAAGAAAACTAAAGTAGAGAAAACTTGCAAAAGACTTTTAGAATGGAAAAAGCCATGACTAGCTAACCTTACTAACCTGCTAACTTATTAATCTCCGTTAGGGTGAAGCATGCCTCATGTTGATTCATCGGCAAGTGTTTGTCTTGCTTGTGTGTCAAGTTACTTTCCCCTTTGATGGATGGGTGATCATCTTGGACTTGTCTTGTAGCCTCATTGATTTCATCGGCTCTCAAGATAGAATTTCATGGTGGAATCGGGGAGTGTCACTCAAGGGATGCTAAGGAAGAAGATACAAAATTCATTAGACATTCAAGGCCATACAACAAGTTAGCATTGAAGTAAGAAAGTTGTACAACAAATAGCATATGTTTGGTGTTCCATCTCCATGTTCCATCAAGGCACTTGTTCTAAGACAAGGCTCTAAATGAGGCACACATGAATCATATGGAGAATTACAACAAGAGATTGCCAAGAATGAAAGTAACCCATCGGGGATGAAAAAGACTCAACATTTGCAAGATTAAGAATTAGCATTCACCCAAGAGTTAGAAGTTAGCAAGATTAGTTGTTAGCTAGTCATGTTAGAAGAAGTTAGCTATCCATTACAATAAAGAGAAAACAACAAGACATCATGCTATGAAAGTAAAGCTTGAATGAAATAAAGTAAGTAATGAAAAGCACTAGAAATTGCAATAAAAGAGAAAGTAGATTGGATTAATCCTTGCTTTGCTTCAAGTTGTCACCCCTTGATTACAAGCTTTCACTCTCTCACTATCTCTCTCTTGCAGAATTTCTAAGAGGAAGAAGAAGACTAAGAGCAATAAAACCTAGAGAAAAACAAAAAATTACAAGCTCTTTTCTCTATTCTCTCCTCCCCTTTTTGCACTGGCCCTGATGGTCTATTTATAGGCCTCAGGAGAAGAAGGCTCCAGAATCAGACAGCTGGGGATCAATCACTGGCTCAACGGCCAGATAACTGCTGCGGATCCGCGGCCAGAGCCGCGTTTCCGCGACAGAATCTAGGCCGTTATGCCAGCGAATTCTTTTGCGAGTTTGTTGCAGGTTGTTGGCCACGTGGATCTTCTAGAATGCTGACTGGATGCGTGGGTGATTCCAGATCCTGGGCTCAACTCTTGGGCTTCTTTTTGGGCTTTGAATTAATCCCCTTTTATTCTTGATAATTGCATGGATTTGTGGGCCTTTCTCCATTAAAATATGGACCTGCAAAAATAGAGAGAAAAAGAGTACAAAACAGATTTTTATTAATATTATGCATGGTATAGAGGTAGAAGATGATGCAAAAATGAACTACAATCAGTATACATGATATAAGCAAGATGTAAAAATATAAAATAATTAGAAACATGTATATTAACCAAGACATGCATCTAATCCAACTAACCAAAACAAAATCCGTATTTTGAAAAATGAAAGTGTGTATGTGTTTTCTTGAGCCAACTTATCATAACCTCATTCTTTAACAAACTAATTCTTACAAAGGTTCTAGGTGACTACATGATCTTCAAATTAGGGCTTCTCCATATGGATGTTGTATAGCTTGAATCCTTGAACCCGAATTGAGTCATCTTGAGTCAAAAGTACCTTCCTTTAGGGAAGAATACATCTTGAATCCTTAGAACCCTGAAACACACTTAAATACTAAAATATGATTAGTACAAATAACTATATATGTTTTATAATCATCAAAACTCAAAAACCGGGTGATTGTAACCTTGGGCCAATAGTATCACCATCAGGTCCATCTTCCTCATCTCATCGAATAACTCTTTCTGTTGTGTGATCTGCATTGCCACAAATCCTTTCGGCTTTCTGCTCAAGGCATTAGGTACTACGTTGATCTTTTCAGGATGATACTGTAGATCAATATCGTAATCAGCTATCAACTCTAGCCATCTCCTCTGCCTCATTTTTAGCTCCTTTTCTGAGGGAAGGTATAGTTCAAGCTCTTGTGATCAGTATAGATTAGCACTTGGTCGCCTAATAGATAGTGCCTCTAGATCCTTAAGGCGAAAATAACTGCTGCCAACTCCAGATCATGCTTAGGCTAATTTTTCTCATAAGACTTAAGTTGTCTGAACGCATATGCTATTATATGTCCATGCTGCATTTGCATGCATCCCAATTCTCTCCTTGACACATTATTGTATATGACCATACCTCCAGTCCCATCGGGCATCTTCAAGATTGGAGCCATCATCAATCTATTGTTCAATTCTTCAAAAGCATTGGCACACTTCACTGTCCATACATACTTTTCTCCTTTCTGGGTAAGCTTGGTCAGAGGTCCTGTAATCCTTGAGAAGTCTTACACGAACATCTGGTAGTATCCAGCTATCCCTAAAAAATTTCTAATTTCAGTTGCCGATTTCCGAGTAGGCTAATCCTTCACTACCTGAACTTTGCTTGGATCCACTGAGATGCCTTCTCCCAAAACAACATGCCCCAAAAATGCCACACTCTTAAGTCAGAACTCACAGTTGCTTAGTTTGGCATAGAACTTCTCCTGCCGAAGGGTCTGCAACATGATTCTGAAGTGTTCAGCATGTTCCTCTTCGTTCTTAGAATAAATTAGAATATTATCAATGAATATTACAACAAATTTTGTAGGTCACCTAGAGGGGGATGAATAGGTGATGTGCTAATCAAATGATAAACAAATGCGAAAATAAAAACTAATTATGCAAATTAAAACTATTATGTTAATACACCAAGTATATCCAAAGAGTGTAGCTGACTTTTCGGTGAAGAGCTCTAGACTATCTCCTCAAGATTCCTCTAGATTAAGAGTTGAGGTGCCACTATGATTCTCTTGGTTAAATACAAGTGTGAGCACACAAACAACCCAGGCGCGCGTGCGCGCACACACACACACATATATATCAATTGAGCATAAGATACATCAAACATATAGAGATGAACAATAAAAGCATGCAAGATATATACACACAAGTGTGAGAGAGAGAGATAAGCAATCGTAAACATTGGAGAATTGTTTCGAGGTTTAAGCTATTGCTCTGCATCCTCGCCTTCACCACTACGAATGATTTCCACTAAAAATGATCTCGCAAGATCACTCGGTGCCGCAACACCAACAACGAGCTTCCCCAAGAACTCTTAGATCCGCAAGTCTCTCACTTGTTCTCGCAAGAACAACACACACAAGCTCAATAGCTTGTCGAGGCCACACCTCTACAACTTCCCAGTACAAGGGATGGAACACTTGTGATAATTTCTCTTGATCACAGAAATAACTCTCACAACAAGTATCCTAAACGATGAATATATAAATGAAAAGCTCAAGCTTGTGCGAGAAAACTAGGTAGATTGAGTGGTGAAAAAACTCAAGAAAACACTTTTGAAAGCACAAGAGATTCACTCTTGAAAAACTCTCTTTTGGATATGGAAATGAAGCTCTAAAACTTGCTAAGAAACTCTGTAAAATAGCTCTTGAAAATAGTCTAAAAAAATCTTACAAAAAATCTGGCCAAAAGTCCCAATTTATAGGCAGTCCAAAAACTAACTGTTGGGGGCCAGATGACCAGCCGGTCGACCGGCCAACGGTCATATTTCAGACTATTGGGGTTGCTGGTCGATCGCCCAATCAACCACACCTAGGCAAATGCCCATCGATCGACCGCTCGGTCGACTGTGGCCAAAACCAGAGAGCAAGTCTCTCTGGTCGGTCGACCACTCAATTGACCGGGGCCAGATCCAGAGAGCAGCCTCTCTGGATCGGTCGACCGTCCGGTCGACCGATCCTAAAGACATGGGCTTGTGCACGTTCTGTGCACATCGATCTACCGCTCGGTCGACCGCTAGAGCCAAAATTAGAGTTTTAAGGTTAGGAAATTTGGACTTGAAAAATCCTAAAAGTTTTATTTAAATCCCATAAAATCCATAAAAATAGGTTCATTGAAATTCTTTAAAGTACAAATATGTGTGATAAAAAATCAACACATAATACAAACAAATTGAACTATTTTTGAGGCATAGAATTTTAAGCTTAAAACAAAAAACCGTATTTTTCCAAAAACAAACTTTCTAAATGAAAACTAGATTTTCCCAAAACTTCTTCAAATGTAAAAACAAGATATTTAAATACTTTTGAAGCATAAAGTGTATGGAAATGATCCAATACACATATAAGATGAAATATACTTGTTTTTGACAATAAGTTCAAAAATAAGTTTTGATAAATGCAAAACTTAAAAATCATGAACTAGAAACATCAAAATAAGTTTTTCTAAACATTATGAAGCATTAATGTGCATGAATAAAACCCAATACACATATAAATTATGTAAACTTGTTTTGACGAAATTTATTCATGAAAATAAAATATGTACTCTTTAAAAACCAAAACCAAACTATATTTTTCAAAAACTAAAACTATTTAACATGAAATGTTTTGTGTGTGTGTGTATATGAGCTTGAGCAATCTACAACTAATCTATCCTTTATATTTTATCTAAAAATAAAAATCTTAACACTTACAAGCATGACACAATTCTTCTTAAAAATCTTCTTTTAAAAATCTTCTTCTCCATCTTGACTTGGTCCAAACATGATCCATGAGCTAGACTCTTCTTTGAGTATTTGATGCGATCTTGAAACGCGAGGTGTTGAATCAACAGTGCTAGCTTCAAAACTTGACTTCGAATCTTTTGTTGAAGCTATACACCGGCTAAGATTTTAATTAATATATGAAATTATATAAATACAAGACCATTAGTACTATAACTACATGAGTTAAATCATCATCAAAACTAGAGTGATGGGCGTATAGGCCAACAATCTCTCCCTTTTTGATGATGACAAAACTCATGGAATTATATATGCATGGATTAAAGATAAGCTAAATAGAAGCTCCACTTAACTCATGCATAACAAATAAACAAATAGATATTCAATAAAAGCACTTTAACAAAATTTTAAACATATATGCACAAACAACAATAAACATGCATATATAAACTCTCCAAATTATTCTTCCCCCTTTTGTCAACTCATCAACAAAGGGGCAAAGAAAAATAAATAATATAAATGTATATGTGATATACATTCATGAAGAGGAGAGACGTTAAGTAACCCCCTTGCATACATGCATTACATGGAGAAGAAATGACTAGATTCTAACCCACATAAGCATAATATACATTGTATAGATGGAGATGTTAAGCTCCCCTACACACATGTATCACATAAAGAAGAGAGATCAAGCTTCTCAATATGTAAATTACACTGAACATGAATCTATATACAGAGGAGATGTTAAGCTTTCCTTGCATATAGGCAATACATATCAAACAAATTTTGAAAATAAAATAATTTTGATACATCTTTAAAACAAATTTTGAAACTACTTGAAGTCAACAAAATAAATTTTGATACCAATTGAGTTCAAATGGTAGTTGACAAAACAAATGTTGATATCACTTATAGATAAACATAATTATTATCTTATATCAACATGAAATCTTTATAAGTTACAAAAAACTTTTTTCCTTTTATTAAATAACAACAAAACACATGCATAAGCATGTAAAAATACCAATTAACATTTAGAATTAAATCAAGATTATCATATAATAATTTGTGCTTTGAAACATGTTTGGTCAATGTAAAACAAGCACAATCAAAATCATATATATGCATGTTGAAAATAGAAATACCACTTGAATTTTGAAGCATACATATATAAGAAAAACTAGTATCAGTATACAAAAATAAAATCATGAAAACCATGCGTATAACTCACAACATGCACCCTTACAAGCACAAGTTTAAAACGATATTCAATAAAGGTATATAAGACATGGTCGCCCAACCAACCATCCTTAAAGGGTAAAAGTTTTCAAAAAATAAGGTTTTGAAAATAATTATAGATTGAAAACACTATTAAATAAAGAATAAATAACTAGTTTAAAATAGCTTTTGAAAAACTAGTTAAAGATCGTTCAAATATGAAGCCAAATTATATATCTTATGAAACATGTGTATTACATAAGAGTTGACACTCAAAATCCATAAAGCTTATAAATGCTCATGAAACAAAATACATGAGTAAACATAAAGGTGAGTGTACAATAATCATGTAATAGATATAGTCATGAAGATAAATCAATAAAGTTCAAAATAAAACTTATATGAAATTCTTTTTCCCAAAAACATGATATATATATCATATAATCATGCAAGAATCATCAAAATTAGGACATATAATGTACAATCAAACAAATAATTGAGTACATAAAAGAAATAGAGCATGCAAAGTATGTAACATAAAAATTGTACATGTATAACACAAATTTTAATAAGATTTGCATATCAACATGATATAGATATATAATGCAAAAAAAAAAAAGGCATGTAAAAAAAGTTTTTTAAAAACACATGCATAGCTAACAACCAAACAACTCAACATTAAGCACAAAATAACATATGATTAAGTCTAGGTCACTACATTAGCATATAAACATTTAAAGATATTTTTAAAGAGGAGAAAGAAATGGTTAGCAAAACCGATGTAGCCACTTCATTTCTCCAAAAAAAGGTGGTCTTCCCACTATGCTTCTTTGATAGTGATGCTTTAAATGTGTGTCTTTCAGGCTCCAAAATACATCCACCACTAAGACACCAATCCTCTTACGTTTTATGAGAGCCTACACCTACATCAAACACAAGATGTGAGAATTTTGGTACCCATATCTTTTTGGGTCCACGGGGATTGAAACAATTGGAACCCAAACATTTTTATTTGCAAAATTGAAAGAATTTAACTATAAAATAAAATTTTGCAAGATGGCCTTTGCGATCACAATGTGTACATGTGCACACTCTAGCATACATATGTGTGGTATGAGTGTGAGCATGGTGTGCATGAGATGTATGCCGTGGGGTATATGCATGAACATGTGGAATTTATTTTTTGTGAAATATGAATTGCAATCTATTATGGTTAAATGCACATTGGTTCAAAATGGAGCCCAAACAACCAATTTTCTTCTTCATAATGCAAATATCATTATTAATTTTGAAAAAAGAAACATGAGAAATTTTTTTATTTTTAGAAATAGAAATATTTTCAATTTTTTCAAAACTTTTTTCTTTTTCAAGAAGTCATTTTCCTTCAAAATAATCTCCATTTCTTTTTCCACCAAAATAATTTTCATTTTTAAATATTCATTTTCTTTTAAAACACATTCAAATTTATTTTTAAAAGAATCCTTTTCTTTTAACACAAAATCATTTTCATTTTTTAGTTTTTTATTTTTCATTTTTAGCAAATTATATTTTTAAAGAAGTTTTTAGCAAACTAATGCAAGGTCATCATATGGCATCTCAACTTCTTCATCTAGTTTGAAATCGGAATTTACCTCAAGGGGGTCATCCCCCTCGGACCATATATTGGAAGTAGCACTTCCATCATCCGAGTCACTCCCCATTTAATAGTGCTTTTGTTCACCAAGAGAAATAAGAATGTTCCATACTGCAAAAGCCGAATCAAAGTTAGAAACCCAAGATAAATATTCATCATTTAGGGTTACCTTTAGAGCATGAATGGCTTTTGCATTAGCCTCGAGATACTTGCTATTAACTAAATATAAATCTTTAATGGTGGCAAGATAAACATGAATATCTAGGGCTTTTAGGTACCTGGACATCTTAACTTTCCAAGTTTGGAAGTTAAGAATATCAAACATGGGTGGTGTCATGAAACCATGTGTGTGTATAAACAAATATTGTGATTAGCAAAAATAGAATCTTTAACTTTAGGTTGTTAGACCCAAATTAAGAGCATATTAAGATGAATAATAAAAACATGCAAGATATATAACTATAAGTATGATAGAGAGAGATGAGCAATCGCAAACACGGGAAAATTGTTTTGAGGCTCGAGCTACTGCTTTACGTCCCCCTTTTACCACTGTGAAGGATTTCCAATAAAAATGATCCCGCAAAATCACTCGGCGCCGCAACATTTACAACGAGCTCCCTTAATAACTCTTGGACCCGCAAGTCCCTCACTTATTCTTGCAAGAACAACACACGCAAGCTCACTAGCTTGCCGAGGCCGCAGTTCTACAACTTCCCAATATAAGGAGTGGAACACTTGTAATCACTTCTCTTGATCACAAAAATAACTCTCATAATAAGTATTCTAGAGAATGAATATATCAATAAAAAGCTCAAGCTTGTATGAGAAAACGAGGCAGATTGAGCGGTGGAAAAATCAAGAAAACACTTTTGAAAGCACAAGAGATTCACTCTTGAAAAACTCTCTTTTGGATATGGAAATGAAACTCTAAATCTTGCTAACAAACTCTGTAATAGAGCTCTTGAAAACAACCTAAAAATTCTTATAAAAAAAATCTAGCCAAAAGTCCCAATTTATAGGCAGTCCAAAAACTAGCTATTGGGGGCCAGATGACCTGCCGATCGACCAGCCGGTCGACCAGCCAACGGTTATATTTCAGACCGTTGGGGTTGCCGGTCGACCACTCAGTCGACCGCACTAGGGCATTCAGTCAATCGCACCCAGGCCAATGCCTATCGGTCGACTGCTTGGTCGACCATAGTTAAAACTAAAGAGCAGGTCTCTTTGGTCGGTCAATCGGGGCCAGATCCAAAGAGCAACCTCTTTGGATAGGTCAACCGTCTGGTCGACCGGCCCTAAAGCCATGGGCTTATGCACATTGGTCGACCGCTCGGTTGACCGAGATCGTTCAGTCGATCGAGTCCTGGTTCGGTCGACCGCCAGAAGCCCAAATCAGGGTTTTAAGGTTAGGAAATTTGGACTTGAAAAACCCTAAAAATTTTATTTAAATCCTATACAATCTATAAAAATAGGTTCATTGAAATACTTTAAAGTACAAATATGTGTGATCAAAATCAACACATATTACAAACAAATCGAACTATTATTGAGGCACAGAATTTTAAGCTTAAAACAAAAACCTTATTTTTTTCAAAAACAAACTTTCTAAATGAAAATAGGTTTTTTTTAAAACTTGTTCAAATACAAAAACAAAATATTTAAATACTTTTGAAGTATAGTGTTTATGAAAATGATCCAATACATATATCAGATGAAATATACTTATTTTTGAAAATAAGCTCAAAAATAAGTTTTGATAAATGCAAAACTTAAAATCATGAACTAGAAACATCAAAATAAGTTTTTCTAAACATTATGAAGCGCCAATGTATATGAATGAAATCCAATACACATATAAACTATGTAAACTTATTTTATAAAAGCTATTCATGAAAACAAAATATGCATTCTTTGAAAGCCAAAACCAAACTATATTTTCTATAAACTAAAACTATTTAACATGAAATATTTTATGTGTATGTATATGAGCTTGAGCAATCCACAACTAATCTATCCTTTATATTTTATCTAAAAATAAAAATCTTAACACTTACAAATATGACACAGGTCTTCTTAAAAATCTTCTCTTCAAAATCTTCTTCACCATCTTGACTTGGTCCAAACTTGATCCATGAGTTAGACTCCTCTTTGAGTACTTGATGCAATCTTGAAACGTGAGCTCATGAATTAACAAGTGCTAGCTTCAAAACTTGACTTCGAATTTTTCATTGAAGCTAAGCACCGACTAAGATCTTGATCAATATCTGAAACTATATAAACATAAAATCATTAGTATTATAACTACATGAGTTAATTATCATCAAAACTAAAATGATGAGCCTTTGGGACAATAATCTCCCCCTTTTTGATGATGACAAAGCTCATGGAGTTATATATGCATGGATTAAAGATAAGCTTCATAGAAGTTCCCCCTTAACTCATGCATAGAAAATAAACAAATAGATGTTCAATAAAAGCACTAAAATAAAATTTTAAACATATATGCATAAACAAAAATAAACATGCATATATAAACTCTCTAAAATATTCTCCCCCTTTTTGTCAACTCATCAACAAAAGGGTGAAGAAAAATAAACAATGTAAATGTATGTCCGATATACATAAATAAAGAGGAAAGACGTTAAGTTACCTCCCCCTGCATTCATGCATTACATGGAGAAGAGATGATTAGACCATAACCCACATAAGTATAATATACAACGTGTAGACGAAGATGTTAAGCTCCCCTACACACGTATATCACATAAAGAAGAGAGGTTGAGCTTCTCAGTGTGTAAAATACACTCAACATGAATCTATATATAGAAGTGATGTTAAGCTCCCCTTGCATATAGGCATTACATATCAAACAAATTTTGAAAACAAAAAAATTTTAAGACCACTTTAAAACAAATTTTGAAACTACTTGAAGTCAACAAAATAAATCTTGATACCAATTGAAATCAAATGGTAGTTGGCAAAACAAATATTGATATAACTTGTAGATAAAAATATTTATTATTTTATATCAACATGAAACTTTTTAAAGTTAAAAAAACTATTTTCTTTTTTTTATAAATAACAACAAAATACATGCAAAAGCTTGTAAAAATACTAATTAACATTTAGAATTAAATCAAGCTTAGCATAAAATAATTTGTGCTTTAAAATAAGTGTGGTCAATGTAAACATGTACAATCAAAATCATATATTTGTATGTATGAAAATGAAAATACCACTTGAATTTTGAAACATACATATATAAGAAAAACTAGTATGAGTACACAAAAGTGAAATACCATGAAAACTATATGTATAACTTATAACATCTACCTTTACATGCTCATTTTTAAAAAGATATTCAATAAGGGTATACAAGACATGGTCGCCCAACCAATCGCCCTTAAAGGGTAGAAGTTTTCAAAAAATAAGGTTTTGAAAATAATTATAGATTAAAAACACTACCAAATAAAGAATAAATAACTAGTTTAAAATAATTTTTAAAAAATTAGTTAAAGATCCTTTAAACATGAAACTAAATTATATATCTCATGAAACATGTATATTACACAAGAGTAGACACTAAAAAACTATAAAGCTCATAAATGCTCATGAAATAAATACATGAGTAAATACAAAAGTGTGTGTACAATAATCATGTAAAAGACATGTCATGCAGAGAAATTAATAAAGTTCAAAACAAAACTTATATGTCAAAAACATGATATATATCATATAATCATGCAAAAATCATCAAAACTTGGGCATGCAATGTACAATCAAACTAATAATTTGCTATATAAAAGAAATAGAGCATGCAAAGCATGTAACTCAAAAATTGTACATGAATAATACAAGTTTTAACAAGATTTGCATATCAACATGATATAAACATATAATACAAAAAGTAGGCATGTAAAAAAAGTTTTTCAAAAACACATGCATAGCTAACAACCAATCAACTCAACATTAAGAACAAAATAACATATGATTGAGTCAGGTCACTACACTAGCATATAAACATTTAAAAATATTTTTAAAGAGGAGGAAGAAATGGTTACCAAAATCGATGTAGTCAATTCATTTCTCCAAAACAAGTGATTCTCTCATCTTGTTTTTTTTGATTGTGAAGTGAATAGTTAAAAGTGCGTGCTTTGGCTTCCTCGATACTTATAAAGGCTAAACGGGTCGAATCTATAGGGACGGGAAGTGATAGAAGCTTTACCGGAATGTTCAAGTTTGTGTTAAAGTTTCTTCAACATTTTAAAGAATCAAAAGAAATTAAAACATAGAATGAAAAGAGAAGAGCACGGTGAAACACGAAGAAGTAGAAAACATAAGAGAGTGATTTTTGTGATTTTTGATATATTTCTAAAATAAAGTAAAAAGAGAAAGAAAACCATGGCTACTAACTACTAATGACTCCACTAACTATGCTAACTTCTTAGTGATAATTGCCTCATATGTATCCTTATCCATCACTAGTCAATAGTTCAAGAGCGTTTCAAAGTATGACCCATATGATAACTTTCACATCCAAACTCAACAAAACAAGTGCAAGCTAACTTAAACCATCAAAACTAAATATGAGCAAGTATATAATAAAGTAATGTTAACTTGTTAGAGAGTTAGGATGTTAGAGTGTTAGATCCATCATCACGAGCCATCAATGGCTCTTGCAAGAGTAAGGTCAAGTAGAGGCTATTAGATTCATGTGTATTATCAAGTAAGAAGTTAGCAAGTTAGTGGTTAGCAGTTAGTTGCCATGAAAGAAAATTAGCTAAACATGTAAAAGAAGTTAAAGAGAAGAAAACAAAAAGAGATAAACAGAGCACCTTTCATAGATTACTACCTTCTATTACGAGCACTCTTGCTTTCCAGCCATGTACCACTCTCTCTCCCTCATATTATAAGATCTAAAAGAAATGAAAAACACAAAGGAGGAGGAAGAAGAAGAACTAAACTAAACTACCCTAAACTATGACAAGAGAAAAACCCTAAAACTAACCTAAAAACACATCAAAACTCCTCCGCTTATGCTCTGAAAATGCCAAGGTATTTATAGGCAAACTGGGGCACCAAGGTATAGGTACGGAGCCGCGCGTCAAATCTTGCCGTGCGGCTCCACACCGCGCGCTCGGCGCCGCCTGCTACGCGCTCTCACGTCGCCCCTTATCTGCTGTACGTTTTTGTTTCTTGATATGGGAGCTCGATTTGACAAATTTACCCTCCAAAGTCAATGGCTATCTTTGTAGGCTTTTAATCACCAATTAAATTGTGATTTTGGGTCTTTTTCTTCATTTCATGCCATGGACCTAGAAACATGCAAGAGAGGTAGTATTAGCAGAATTTAATATTAAATAACTGTGAAGATGTGGTATGAAATATGCAGTTTTAGAGAATAATTACACCCCACACTTGTCCCGAGCAAACAAAAAGAACTAAGAAAATTATTATACCACTTTCGCAAGTGACGCGATTGCACTGAGCATGTGCAACAAGCCATTAAATCTCTAGGTTTCCCCTAAAGGAGGAGTTTTGTCTCCTGAGGGTTTTTAGCGGTTATACCCACAAAATCTATAATGAAAGAAATTAAATGTTAGTATTTTGAAAACGCATTTTGAAATAGAGAAAAATGTTAAAATATTTTTGCAAAAATTTAAGTGATCCAAGGTCATAGGTTAACCATAAATTATTCTTCCTTAAACTGAGTCAGCAAAATCTTGTTATAAATTAAATGTAAGAATTTAAAATTGAATTGATTCTTTGATCTTTCATAAATCTCTTTAGAAAAATATGCACTTTGTGAACTGTGAAGATTTTTTGGATATCGACTCTAACTTTCATGCCATTGATTTTTTATTTATTTATTTTTTCTTCCCTTAGTTTTCTTAGGCTTTCTTATTTATCCGGGAAGTGACCTTTTAGCCGGTGACTCCCAAACCAGATAGTTTTAGGGTACCAAATGAGAAATATCCCTCGGACATAAGGACTCGAATAAACAAGGCATTTTATTTTTGTCCACCATTTTAGACGTGAATAATCATGCTTCCTGAGGCATAACTATCCAGCTTCAATAAGTGATTTTTATTATCATCATCATTTATATATATATATATATATTCATGGCATTTTCAGTCTTTGTTCAATCCCAAAATTTGTGCAAGTGTGAAGTGTATAAATCTAAGGCAAAAATTCAAGATCAAATTATCTTTTCAATTTTACTTTCTTATCCTAAACTTTAAACAAGATCTATTATTTTGACTTGGTTTAAAAATTCAAAATTTTAGGTCTTCCAAATTCCTAAGATAATCTTAATTTTCTTAAAAACAAATCAAAACTATTTCTCTTAATTCAAAATGTTTTGTAACAGGAAAAGAAAAGAGTTTCAATACAAAAGAAAATTTTAAAAATTTCCTAAAAAGAAGTGTAAAAGAAAGAAAAATTTAAAACTTACTATGTTAGTAAATCCTCCCCCACACTTATCTCATGCATTGTCCTCAATGCATCATGAATGTGTATATATCTGAAACAAATGGGAAGGGAAGGAAAATTACCTCATGGTGGTGGCTCCGATGGTGATCTGATTAGGCCAAGCATTACCACCCAATCAAGATAATGTGGTGGCTCATGGAATCCACCTTTATTGATCTCTTTTTTATCTACATATCTACAATCCTAATTTTAATAGGATCATACAAGATCCTATCATGAAAATTATTCCCTTTACATGACCAATCTTGGAAGATCATTACTGTGTCATTCTGGTTAACACCTTGGACTACCAATAGAATGTGATTTTATGGAATGGATGATTTGGGCTTTGAAATGAAAAGTTTGGGAAGCAATACTAACTCAGAAAAATCAACTTTAGGTTCAAGAGTCGGTTTAGGTTCAAGAGTTGAGTCCAAATTAATGAATTTAATTTTACATTCTATTTCTATCAATGAAATATGACTATCAAAAAGAAGTGATTCAATTTCTAAATCCATGGATACAGGAATCAATGTTGGCTCAGGCAATGGGTTCAACTTGGGTAAGGATGTCGGAGTCAACATAAATTCAAAGATTGGAATTGAATCACAGAGTTTTGGGTCGGGTTCACATTCATATTCAAGGTCAATTTCATTGAAATGAAACTTACCAATTTGTCAATGGATTGATGTTGGTCAAGTTCAAAATTTTGTAGTGAAATTGAATCTTGGTCAAAGTCCTCAAGATTCCATGATTATTGGCGTTCATAAATATGATTAAAGGTGTTAGGAATAGTCAAAGATTGGGTAGGAAGAGTTTCTTATTCTGACACATGTCTTCCAATCGACTAAGTCTTGCTTCTATCACATTGAAAGGATCATTTTGGAATTGAATCATAGATTCTGTATTCATTTCTAAGTCGGTATGTTCTTCTTGCTGTGGGACATAGAAAATGGAGTAAGGATCTTAGATTTGAAAACTTTGATGGGATTTCGAGTCCTCTAGTCTTGAATTCGTCATTCGAGTTCCTCTGAGGCTTTCATCGTCTTTTTCCAGTCAATTGGTTCTTCTAATGGTTGTTCGGGGGAAAGAGTATATGAAGCTGAATGTTGGTAAGGTGGTTGACCATAATACTCGAGGGAGTTGTATCCCCACTAACTCAGTAAAGAGTGGTGATGATTATGCAAGTCTTGTTCATTGTATTGGGACTGGGGCAAATATTGAGTCGGATAATCTCAATTTAGCATATAAGGTTGGTTCATATTGTACATAGCAGGGTCGGAGTTATCCGAGTCAAATGAGGTCGGGGTGAAATATGGATTCATATTAGGATTGAAAAAATTGTTGCTGTTAAAATCCATTTCACAAATTACAAAAGAGAAAAACAAATAAACTAACAACAAATAAAGAAAAAGTAAAAGAAAATAAGCCTATGCTAGGGTTGACTTAGACCTAGATGACTCCTAACTGATTAGACTGTCCAGAGGGGATATTGGCAGAATCTGACCACGAGTTAATCGGCTAGGTAGGTGAATGATCACCTAGAGGGGGGGTGAATAGGTGATAATGCTAATCTAATAAACTCAATGCGGAATTTAAAAACTTAATGCAATACACTCAAGTGCAATCAACAAGAGATGCACACACAACCAAGCCAAGCAATATGAATGCACAATATGAATAGTTGCAAGGCACAAAGTAAAGAGAGAGATAGAGAGAGAGTCAATGGATCAAGCGCAAACAACAAGATATGTTACGAGGTTCGAGCACCCAGCTCTACATCCCCGCCTTCGACACACGAAGGATTTCTAATCCACTAGCTAGTCCACAAAGAACTCTCACAAGGAGTACCCAACTCCTCTCTTTACAACCACAACCTCCTCTTTGAGGCAAGCTCTAATCCAACTAAACAATCACCTCACAACCCGAGGGATTAGCACAAAGCAAACACAAGGATCACCTCACAACTTGAGGGATACAACCCAAATGCACAACTTCCTCAACACAATGAGGGCAAGGCACAAAGCAAAGATTGGGTTTTTAACTTGGTGGTCTAAACAACAACCACAAACAATTTCTTTCTCCCGCACAAAGATCCTATAGAAGAGATAGTAGATTTTTGGCTCAACTGTGGAGAAAACCAATGGAATGGAAATCAAAATCACAAAGAAAAATCCTTGGGAAAAACTGAAATCAAGATATAGAAGATGAATCAAAACTCTTTTCCCAAAAACCCTTTTCTTTGAATTTTCAAACCCTAGCAAAAACACCAAATAGATTGTTCAATTTGAATCCAAAAACTTCTTTTGATTGCTGTGAAAACACCAGAGAGTAAGGAAAAATTCGCACAAAAATTCTTAGAGAAAAACTCTTTCCAATGGGGTATTTATAGGCAAATCTAGAAACTAGCCGTTGGCAGCAGATTTTGCCAAAATAGCCCTGCCGGTCGACCGCACGGTCGACCGTCCAACGGTCATATTCTGACCGTTGACAGCTACCGGTCGACCGCCCAGTCTACCCAAACAAACATAGAGCAAACTGCTCTCAGTCGGTAGACCGCACGGTCGACCGGCTACAAGTGTAGCCAGCGTGCACGTATCCGTGCACGTCGGTCGACCTGGACGGTCGACCGGCTACATGGTGCAGTCGACCGTTAGGGTCGACCGATCTAGCCTGGCAGACACTGTACAGGTTAGAAAAACAGAGGAAATAAATATCCAATAAATTCTTGTAAACTATTAAAAAAATCCCAAAAATAGTTTTGACAATTGGCATTGATAAACAAGATTATAACAACTTACTCTAACTCTGGATATCTCCCAACTGAAGCCCCTGGGGGTGTTTATAGGCATCAGGGGAAAGGGGGCCAGGGGGACGACCCCTGGCCCAAAGCGCAGTGCGCGCGCCCATAGGGCCGCAGAAACGCGGCCTGGGCCGCGTTTTCGCGGCCCTGCCAGGGCGGTGCGCACCTGGCTTCGGGCAGCGCGTCGCCCATTATGTCCCCTGTCCATTTGATCTCCTGGATTTCTGATTTGATGCCCTGGGCTGACAAAATCTCCTCCCTAAAGTTAATGGCTACTTGGTAGGCCTTTAATCACCCATTAAATGGTGATTTAGAGTCTTCTTCTTCATTTACACACCATGGACCTAGAAGTAGCAAGCAAGGTTTTATTAGCAGAATTTTACATAAAATAAATATGAGAATGTGATAAAAATTATGCAAAATTAGAGACTAATCATTAGTCAACCGCAAGCAACCCAAAACCAATATCTACTTTTTAGATTCATTTTAAATACATAAAATCTTAAAGAATCCCACAAAAATAAGTTCATTGAAATACTTGAAATATAAATATGTGTGATTAAAAATAAATATATATTAAAAACAAGTGAACTATTTTGAAGCATAGAAATCTAGGCGTAAACCAAAAACTGTATTTTTCAACCAACTTCTAAATGAAAATCCGATTTTTCTATAAATTTGTATTAATATAAAAATAAGATATTTAAACACATTTGAAGCATAGTGTTTATGGATAGAATCAATTACACATAGCAAATGATATATACTTGTTTTTTACCATAAAAACCAAAATAAGTTTTAATAAAAATAAAACTTAAATACATGAATTAGATACATCAAAATAAGTTATCTAAGCATATGAAGCAAAAATACATATGGATGAAATCCAACATACATATAAACCATGTAAACTTATTTTGATGAAATCTATTCATGAAACTGAAAGATGTATTCTTGAAACTCAAAACCAAAATTGTTAAATCAAAAACTAAAACTATTTAATATGAAAGATATTATAAATATTTTGTGTGTGTATGAGCTTTGAGTAATCTACAACTAATCTATCCTTTATATTTTATCTAAAAATAAAAATCTTACACTTACAAACTTTTGACTCAAGTCTTCATGAAAATCTTCTTCTCCATCTCGACTTGATCCAAACTTGATCCTGTAATCACCTGGAGGGGGTGAATATGTGACTTGCTAATCTAATAATGAATTAATGCGGAATTAAAACTTTTATGTAAACTAAAAACTATTATGCTAAACACACCAAGTATAACACAAGAGTGTGTCGAATTCCCGATGAAGGGCTCTGGACTATCTTCTCGAGATTCTTCTAGATAAGAGTTGAGGTGCCGCTTTGGCTCTCTTGGTTGAATATAAGTGTGACCAAACAATCCCAAGCATATATCAATTTAAGCACAAGATATATCAAGCATATAAATATAAAGGCAATGTAAGTATGCAAGATGTAAACACAAGTAAGAGATAGAGAAAGCAATTGCAAACACGGGAGATTTGTTTCGAAGTTCGAGCACCCTTGCTCTACGTCCCCGCCTTCAACACTATGAAAGATTTCCACTAGAATCGATCTCACCGGATCACTCGGTGCCACAACACCTACAAGGAGTTCACACTAGAACTCTTGGACTCACTAGTCCCCTCACTTGTTCCCGCAAGAACAAACACACGCAAGCACACTAGCTTGCAGAGACCGCACCTCTACACCGAGCTCCCACAAGAACTCGAAACAAGACGAACCCGAAAGTTCACCTGCTCAAATACAAGAATGGAAACTTGGTAATCTAAACACTTTGATCACCTAAAACACTCTCACAATAACTTTCCTATAGGATTGATATAGCAATAGATAGCTCAAGTATGTGTGAGCAAACTAGATAGAATGGTGGAGGAAAAACTCAAGAAATCTCTTTTACAAAACACTCTTGAAAAACTCTCCTTTAGATATGAAAGTATTTGGCTCTAAAACAAGTGGACATAAACACTTAGAAAGGTAGGAAAACTAGCTTGAAAACTCACTTCAAATCTTGTTAAAAGCAGCCCAAAACTGTCCCAATTTATAGGCCTCAAAAATATAGTAGTTAAGCCCAACTCAGCAGAACACTCTACTGTTGGTCGACCGCCAATGGTCGGATTTCCAACCGTTGAGAAAAGCGGTCGACAGGTCGGTCGACCGAAAATTGGGCTATAACCTAGCGGTCGACTGCCCGGTCGACCGAGCCATTTACAGAGAGCAGAAGCTCTCTGGCGGTCGACCGTGCGGTCGACCGGCCCTTGGCTGTGCACATTTGTGCACGTCGGTCAACCGCCCGGTCTGCCGACTTCTGGCTCGGTCGACCGTGCGGTCGACCGGCAGAAGGCCTGGTCAGCAAATGTAAAGGGATTAAAAATTTGGTCTTTTTACCTTCAAAAAAAACCCATAAATTCTCATAAATTCTACAAAATAAGTTCATTAATATACTTTGATATACAAACATGTTTGAGTAAAAATCAAAGCATATTATAAATATTTTGAACTATTTTTGTAATATAAAAATTTTGGCTTAAACAAAAATCTGTATTTTTCAAAGCCGATTTTTTCAAAATTTCTCCAGATACAAAAACAAGATATTTTAAACACTTTTGAAGCTAAGTGTGTATGGATATGATCCACTACACATATATGATGAAATATTTATGTTTTTGACAATAAGCTCTAAAATAGTTTTGATAAAACACATGTATATTTTGAAGCTTAAGAACCAAAACGGTATTTTTTAAACAAAGACTTTTATGAAAATACATATAAATTTTGTGTGTGTCTATATATGATCTTGAGCAATCTACTAACTAATCTATCCTTTTATTTTATCTAAAAATAAAATCTTGACACTTCCAAAAACTCGACACAAGTCTTCTTAAAATCTTCTCTTGAAAATCTTCTTCTCCTTCTTGGCTTGGTCCAAAACTTTGATCCAATGAGCTGGACTCTTCTTGAGTACTTGATGTGATCTTGATGCGCGAGCTCTTGAATCAACATGAACTAGCTTCAAAACTTGATTTTAAATCTTTTGTTGAAGTTAAACACCAACTAAGATCTTGGTCAAATATCTGAGACTAATTAAACACAAGATTATTAGTACTATAATTATATGAGCTAATCATCATCAAAACTAGAGTGATGGGCCTCTAGGCTAACAGATCCATGAGTTAGACTCCTTTTTGTGTACTTGATGCAATCTTGAAGTGTGAGGCTCTTGAATCAATATGTGATATCTTCAAAACTTGACTTTGAATGTTTTGGTGAAGCTAAATACCGACTAAGATCTTAATTGAATATCTGAAACTTTTTAAACACTAGATCATTAGTACTATATTATATGAGTTAATAATTAACAAAACCAGAGAATGAGCTTTTGGGCCAACAGTACTTTCAATTGGTATCAGAGCTAGTGCTCATGTATTCGGTTTAACAGCCTGGGAGTGATTCTATATTTGCTAATCACATATTTGCTTCACACACTCATGAATTATCTTGCTCCACATATATTTGATGTTTCTAATATTGACATATGAAAATTTAAAATGAGTTCATATCTTAAAGCCTTAGAATTACATCATATATTGAAAATGGCAAATACTTAGAGGCTAATGTACAAGTTATGATTGCACTAAAGCAAACACTTAGCAATACTTATCTTTCTATGGTTTCTCATTGTGATTCTGCTTTTGTAGTATTAAACATGTTGATATCTCTTGAGAAATAAGCTTCAAATCATGTTGAGAGAGAGCCTAGTGAAGATGAAACTGACCAAGCTTGCTACATGATCCAAGAGAATGACTCTCTTGAGGTAATTTCGGATTCTCATCGTGATGATTGTGCTAGTACATCTAACAATGATAATGATAGTATGGATGCACACATGTTGATTAAAGAGCTTTCCAAGTTTTGTAAGGATTTACTTTCAAAATACAAACTTTTAAAAAATTAGAGTTTGGTTTTAAAGAAAGAAAATAAAATGTTGTTTTCAAAGCTCGATTTTGTTTTAAAAGACAAAGTAGAAATTTCTAATGAAAAAGAATCTTTGAAAGCTCAACTTGATTTTATTTTGAAAATGAGATTTTGAAAAAGAAAAATGACTTGGATGTTGTTCTGAAGGAAAATAATGTTTTATTCTCAAGACTTGATTTTGTTTTAAAAAAATGATTTTTTGAAAAATAAGATTGTTTTGATTTTTAAAGAAATTGATTGCATTTCTATAGAAAAATTTCTTTGAAAAATATTTTGATTAGAAAAGAAAAGAATTTTGTTTCTCCTGCTCATGTCATTTCTTCTCTAATATTGATAATGATATATGTGTTTTGAAGAATAGTGTTGATTGTTTGGGCTTCACTTTGAGCAAATGTGTCATTGACCAAATAAGATTAGAATCCATTTTTCGCAAGAAACATGCTCCACATATGCATGCACACCCTCCACGGCATACACATGCACGCCATGTTCACACACATGCCACTATATATGCTAGAGTGTACAAATATACACATTGCGATCGTAAAGGCCACCTTGGAAAATTTTATTATGATAGTGATTGAATTTTAACCTACGCACAAAATACAAAATTTCAGAAATATAAAATAGAATGTGCAAGTGTTCAATACTACCACTATAGCAAGTGGCTATACGGGTAGTGATCTACAAGGAGGGACTAGCGATGGAAGCTTTTGAATAAGTTCTCTTTTAAGTTACAATCAATGGTTAAAAATCTTCTTTTAGTTCTTGAAAAGAAAAAAAATAAGTTACAGTTAAGTTAAGAAAAAAGTGGTAGATTGAGGAGGAAGAGGAAATAGAAAATAGATTTATACAAAGAAATTAAAAAGAGTGATAAAAGAGTTGGGAGATTGTGGTATTGGTAATCTAAGCTAAAAGTTAAAAGAAAAGAAAGAAAACCTAAAAGAAATACTTACCTCCTCTGGCCAAATACTTACCTTGAATTTGTGGCGACGATGTTACCTTGAAGTGGAGGCAATCAGCGCATAGCCTATAAGAGTTGATTCTCGTCTCTTCCACATTACATCATCAACACGATACAAGATAAAATAATACAGATTGAGACTAAAATCTATCGTCATGAGCTATCGGTGGCACTCGCAAAAGTAAGGCTTCTTTTGATGCTATAAGACTCACGTGGCTTGCACTTGGTATCAAAAGGAGAGAAGTAGAAAAGAAGAAGAAGAACACAAAAACAAAGAAGAACATAAAAAATGTACTTTAGATTCAATGTGGTAATAATAAGAGAAGAGAAGAACAACTTACACCGTTGTCACTCTCAGTACAAGCTTCACTCTCATTCTCCTATGAAACTCTGATCTCCTCTGAATTATATAAATAAAAAATAAACATTACATGAATATAAAAATAAAATCTACTCTAACAAGAGTAAAAAACTGGCTTAAGAATTTATCTCTGTTTGATCATTTCCTATAGTCCCCGAAAACCTAGTATTTATAGACAAAGATCAAATGGGGGAGAGCGTACGAAGATAAGGGGAGCAAACGCTCCCCCAATAGGAACAACAAAGCCGCGAAAAGGCGAGACGCGTTTTCGCGGCCAAGGTATGGCCAAGTGGCCACACACTGGGGGGATGCTCCCTGATTTCACAGTTTGCTTTTATCTCTTGCTGGTTTGCAGTTTTAGGTCCTGGATTTGACAAAACCTCCTTTGATCTTCGGCTTTAACCAATTGATTTGTGAAGATCTTATTTTAACTTCTTGTTCAACTGGTTTTGTCTTCTCTGATTTGCCCTGATTTGCCGTAATCCATCCTGATCTTTGATTTAAATTAATTCTTAATTAAATCAGAATTTTAATGGGCTTTTGGGCTCGTTTCTCTTCCTCTCCCTTAGTAATGGGCCTGCATATAAATTAGATAATAAATAGGATTAAAAATAGAGTTTATTATATAATAAATATAAGAATATGACAATAAATATGCAGCATCAGCGACCGATCACACCCCCATACTTATCTTTTGCTCGTCCTCGAGCAAAACAATAAAACAAAACCAAAAATTATTAGACCACTTTCGCAGCTCACACGATTGCATTGAGCATGTGCAACAAGCCGTTAAACCTCTAGGTTCCCCCTAGAGGATGAGTTTTGTCTTGTGAGGGTTTTCAGTGGATTACACCCACAAAATTCATAAAGAAAGAGAAATAAAGTGTTAGTATTTTGAAAACACATTTTGAAAGAGAAAAATATTTGAAGTATTATTGTAAGAGTTCAAATAATCTATAAGTTATAGAAATATCGAATTTTTCATTCCTAAACCTAGTCTCTATTCAAAAACTTGTTATCAATTAAAGTAAGGAGTCAAACTGTATTTCTCATTTAGTCTATTATTTTAACTTAGTTATACGCACCTTTGTGACCGTGAAATTTTGACTCGGGGCTCTTTAACTCTAATTCTTATGTCTTATTATTATTTTTTTCTTTTGTTTTCTTTTTTTAAATTTTTGGTTATATTAGTCCTTAGTTCTATTAGGCTTTCTAATCTGCCCATGTAATGAGCCCTTAATAGGTGACTCTCAAACCCAACAGTCATAGGGTACCGGATGAGAAAATATCTCAATGACTTAAGGATTCGAACAAACAAGGCCACAGATTTAAGAATTTTATTATATGAACCGCTTTTAAGCGTGAATACTTATGCTTTATAAGGCACAATAACCAGCTTAATCAGAGGATTTTTGACATATTATATCTTTTTCTTTTTTTTAACAAGGCATAAGAATCTTTATTTTTGAACCCTAAGTGTGTAAGTGTATAAAGCATGCATATATCATCAAAATAAAAATCAAGACTAAATTACTTTTCTAAATTTTCTTTCTAACCTAGAAAATCAAAAAATAATCTTATTTTGATCAAGTATAATAAATCCTAATTATGATTCTTCTATTTCTTAAAATTGACTTAATTTCTTACAAAAAATATGTCAAAATATTGTTTCTATTTTCAAAAAGTTTTTTAAAAGTAAAAAATTGTTAATAATTTTTTTAATAATAAAAGAAAACCTAAGTTATGTTAGATACCTCCCCTACACCTATCTCATGTATTGTCCTCAATGTATGAATTAATGTATAGATGCATGAAAAAGAAGAAAGGGAAGGAAAATATTATCTTAAGTTGGTGGTTCCGGTGGTAGTCTGATTGGGTCAAGCGTTGCTACCAAATCAAGATAATGTGGTAGTCACAGAACCCACCTTTATTGACATCTTTTCTATTTACATATTTACAGTCCTCAATATGAATAGGATCATAAAAGATCTTATCATGAAACTTATTCCCTTTACATGACCAGTCTTGAAAAATCATCACAGAGTCATCCTGGTCTATATTTATGTCCAACAAAAGAATGTGACTTGGTGGAATGGTTGACTTGGGCTCAAGAATGATAGGTTCAGGAACCAAGACTTACTCAGGAAAATTAACTTTGGGTTTGAGAGTTAGTTTTGATTCAAGAGTTGAGTCTAAATCCAAGAATTAAAATTCACATTCTTTCCCATCAATAGAATGTGACTATCCAAAATTAGTGTTTTAATTTCTAGATTTATGGGCACGGGAATAAATGTTGGCTCGAGAATTTGGTCCAAATAGGGTAAGAATTCTGGAGTCAACATAGATTCGAAGATGGGAGCTGAATCACAAAGTTGGGGATCGGGTTCACATTCATAATCAAGTTCAATCTCATTAAAATGAAAACTTGCCAATTTGTTAATGGGTTGATATTGGTCAAGTTCAAGATTTTGTGATGAAATTGAATCTTGGTCAAAGTCTTCAAGAAACCATGATTCATGATTTTCATCAATATGGTTAGAAGTGCTAGGAATAGTCATAGATTGGGTAGGGAGAGTTTCCTTATTCCTACGAATGTTTTTTAACCTACTAAGTTTTGCTTCTATCATATCGAGTGGATCACTTTCGAATTGAATCATAAATTTCATATTCTTTTCTAAGTTGGTACGTTCTTCTTGAAAATAGAGTAAGGATTTGTGATTTGAAAATTTTGATGAGATTTTGAGTCTTTTAAAATTTGAATTCATCGCTCACGCTTATCTAAGGCTTCATCCTCTTTTCCCAGTCATTTGATTCTTCTAATGGTTGTTCGGGAGAAGGAGTATATGAAGCTGGATGCTGGTAAGGTGGTTAACAATATGACTCAGGAGAGTTGTATCCCCATTGACTTTGTGAAGAGTAATGATGATTATTCCAGTCTTGTTCATAGTATTGGGACTGGGGCATGTATTGATTAAAAAAAGACCAATCCGGCATACTAGGTTGGTTAAAGTTATGATATGCCGGGTTGGTAATATCTGAAAAAGAGGTCGGGGTGTAACATGGATTACCATTAAAATTGAAAAAATTATTGTTATAAGCCATATCACACAAGAAATGTCAAACTCAAAAAAAGAAAAATAAATAAATAAACAAATAAAATGAAAAAAAAATCTAACCTAAGTTTGGATAAACCTTAGACCTAGATGACTCCTAACTGGTTAGACTGTCCATAGGGGTATATTACTGAATCTGATCTCAAGTTAATCGGCCAAGTATGAGCAAGATTGGTGGGAGGTATCCGTGCTTAAAGTAACGGGCCTAATTAAGCCAAACCACTAGCCTTCAGGGTTTCGCCTCTCAATCCCCAACCTTAGATACTGATTTGACAAGAGTCAAATTCTAATCAACTTCCCCTTAGGTAAGTCTCCTGTATGAGTTCGAGATGTCCCTAGGGTCAATGTCTACTCAGTTTTAGTTAGGCTTGGGTTAGTGAGTGAGGAGATTGTTTGTGGGCTAAGAGAGGGTAATAACTTTCCCACCTTATCTTGTTTATAGGACAAGCCCCTAAATCAATTTAGTGCAATGTGTGCATGAAAAGCAACACTTAAGCAATGTAAACAATTTAAAAGTGTTCCTATATTATATGCTATGCACACGTACCTTTGCTCCAGCACTCTTCAACAGTAATGAAAAATGTAAACGAATTAGACATGTGCCTAAATGCAAAGTCTAAATCAATTTTAACATCTAACAAACATTAATTTACTATTGAGGTTAGAAAGTATGTACTGCGAGTTAATCAAGATAATAAATACTTTCAAAAAATTTAGCTTTGCAATTCAGCCAACCTGCAAAAATACAGATTAGTAATTCACTCAGATTGCCCCTGAAATGTAGCAAATCTGAGGGCTTCTGGGCTCTCCTTTCTTGAGCAGAGTCCAGGGCTGCTTATATGTCCACTACACCAAAAATTTTCATGATATTTATTACTGCACACCAAGAACAGAGAAGAAAGTTAACAAAAAATGTAAACTTAAAAAGAGAATTACTTAGCATCCCTCCTCGGCAACGGCGCCAAAATTTGATTGAGTTGGAACATGCATACAAAATATAAAATTTCAGAAATATAAAATAAAATGTGCAAGTGTTCAATATTACTGCTATAGCAAGTGGTCATGTTGGTCGTGATCCACAAGGAGGGACTAGCGATGGAAGCTTTTGAGTAAGTTCTCTTTTAAGTTATAATTAATGGTTGAAGATCTTCTTTTAGCTCTTGAAAAGAAAAAGAAAAATAAGTTACAGTTAAGTTATGAAGAAAGTGGTAGATTGAGAAGGTGGAGAAAATGAAAAATGGATTTATACAAAGAAATTAAAAAGAGTAATAAAAGAGTTGGGAGATTATAGTATTAGTGATCTAAACTAAAAGTTAAAAGAAAAGAAAGAAAACCTAAAAAAAAAAACTTACCTCCTATGGCCAAATGCTTACTTGAATTTGTGGCGACGATGTTACCTTAAAGTGGAGGCAATTAGTGCATAGCCCATTAGAGTTGATTCTCGTCTCTTCCACATTACATCATCAAGAAGATACGAGTTTGAAATGATACAGACTGAGACTAAAATCCATCATCATAAGCTATCGGTGGTACTCGCAAAAGCAAGACTCTTTCGATGTTATAAGACTCACGTGGATTGCACTTGGTACCAAAAGGAGAGAAGTAGAAAAGAAGAAGAAGAATACAAGAACAAAGAAGAACATAAAAAATGTACTTTAGATTCAATATGATAATAATAAGAGAAGAGAAGAATAACTTACACTGGTCTCACTCTCAGCACAAGCTTCACTCTCATTCTCCTATGAATCTCTGATCACCTCTGAATTACATAAATGAAAACTGAAAATTATATGAAAAGAAAAATAAAAATCTATACTAAAAAGAATGAAAAACTGGCCTAAGAATCTATCGCTGCTTGATCATTTTCTGTTATCTCTGAAAATCTAGTATTTATAGGCAAAAACTAAATGAGGGAGAGCGTACGAAGATAGGAGGAGCAAACGCTCTCCCAACAGAAATAACAAAGCCGCGAAAATGCGGCTTTGGCCGCGTTTTCGCGGCCAGGGTGTGGCCAAGTGGCCACACCCTGTGATGCTCACTGATTTCGTGATATGCTTTTATCTCTTACTAGTTATGCAGTTTTAGGTCCTGAATTTGACAAAACCTCCTTTAATCTTCAGCTTTAACTAATTGATTTGTGAAGTATTATTTTAATCGCTTGTTCAACTGGTTTTATCTTCTCTAATTTGCCCTGATCTGCCTTGATCTTTGATTTGAATAAATTCTAAATTAAATCAGAATTTTAATAGGTTTTTGGGCTCTTTTCTCTTCCTCTCCTTTAGTAATGGGTCTGCATATAAATTTGACAATAAATAAGATTAAAAATAGAGTTTATTATATAATAAGTATAAGAATGTGACAATAAATATGAAGTATCAGTGACCGATCAGATAGATTAGATATTTCTAATTTTCCAAGTAAGAATGTTTGGGTTAGAAGAAGTACTAACTACCAAGGAGCCAAAAAGTTTGAGTATCAAAATTCACTCCTATTATTTTTGATGTAGTTGTGGGCTCTCACAAGATATAAGAGACTTGGTGCCTTATTGGTGGAAGATTGGAGCTTAACGGACACAACTATAAATACAAACACTATCAAGGAGTTTGGTAGGAGGATCATCATGCTTTTGGAGAAATGGAGACTAGTTCTTTTGGTTTGGTAACTATCTTTGTCCTCCATGCTATGTTTATATATATATATATATATATATATATATATATATATATATATATATATATATATATATATATATATATATATATATATATATATATATTGTTGGCCCAAAGGCCTATCACCCTAGTTTTGATGATGATCAACTCATGAAGTTATGTTTACTAATGATCTTGTGTTTAATTAGTGACAGATTCATTATCAAGATCTTAGTAGGTGCATAGCTCAAAAAAGGATAAAATATCAAGATTTGGAGCTAGCACGGTGTGATCCAAGGAGGTTTTGGATCAAGCTTGGACCAAGTCAAGAAGATGAGAAGCCTTCAAGTGAAGACTTCAAGAAGATGAAGACTTGTGTCTAGGCATAAGAATTTGTTTTTGTTTTTGAGTAAAATGTAAAGGATAGAATAGTTGGTGGATTGCTCAAGTACATATATACACACACTATTGATAGAATTGTTTTCACAAAAGATTTTTTAGTTTAGAAAAGATTTTTCATTTTGAAAAATATAAGTTTGGTTTTTGGTGTTTCTCATATACTTATCTTTTAACTAAAATCAAATTTAGAGCTTAATGTCAAAAACTTAGATATTTCATCTTATTTGTGTAGTGGATCATATCCATACACACTATGCTTTAAAAGTATATCTTGTTTTTGTATTTGATGAAGATTTGGAAAAATATTGTTTTGAAAAATACAGTTTTTATCATGAGCCAAATATTTCCAAGTTACAAAAATAGTCCAATCTTTTATAACATGCCTTGATTTTGTGCAAGCATGTTTGATTATCAAAGTATATTGGTTAAACTATTTTTGTAGATTTTTAAGCATTTTATGGGATTTTATTTGAGCCAAAAAGACCATGTTTTAAATCCCAGAAAACTGTTTTCAGGCTTCAGCTAGTCGACTTGCCTACTTTTATAGTCGACTAACCCTGGAGTCGGCCGACCGGAACGGTCGACCGACGTGCACAAACGTGCACGCCTTTGTGTACTGGATGACGGCCGACCGTGCCGGTCGACCGCTCCAGAGAGCAGTGCTCTCTGGAAAGTTCGGCCGACCGCATCGGTCGACCGACAGAGAGTTGGACTCTTAGCTCCAGTGGGTCGGTCGACCCGGGCGGTCGACCATGGCTCCAACGGTCAGAAATCCGACCATTGGCGGTCAACCGCACCGGTCGACCGGCAGTTCTGACAAAGCCCCAACGGCTAGTTTTTAACAGCCTATATATTTGGGGGTTTGTGGACTATTTTCAATAAGATTTGGAGATTGTTTTAGAGCCAGTTTTTCCCACTCTTTCCAGAGGTTTTCTCCACAAAATAGAGAGCAAATATTTCCTATCTAAAGGAAAGTTTTATCAAGTGTTAAAAGAAAGTCTTTGAGTTTTCCTCCACCTTTCACATCCTTGTTTTCTCACACCAACACTTGAGCATCCATTGATCTATCTACCCTATAGGGAGTGTTAATGTGAGAGGATTTTAGGTGATCAAGAGTTTTGATCACCAAAGTTCTACTTTGTTCTTTGAGGAGACGGGCAAGTGTGCTCGTGATTGTTTCGGGTCCAGTGTGGACTTGGTGTTTTGGGTTCGGGTGCGAACTCCGTGTTTGAGGTGCGGCCTCGGCGAGCTAGTGAGCTTGCTGTGTGTACGGGACTAGGGAGTCTGAGGGCTTGTAGGTGTTGCGGCACCGAGGAGAGATCCATTGGGATCTTGCATAGTGGAAATCCTTCGTGTGTCGAAGGCAGGGATGTAGAGCAAGTGTGCTCGAACCTCGAAACAAACCCTTTGTGTTTGCGATTGCTCTCTCTCTCTTTGTCTCTTGTTTATATCTTGCATTCAATTATTGTCTATCTTTATATGCTTGATATATTCATTTGTGCTTAATTGATATACTTGCGTGGGATTGTTTGCTAACACTTGTATTCAACCAAGAGAGCCAACGCGGCACCTCAACCCATTCAAGGGGAATCTAGAGGAGTTTGTCCAGAGCCCTTCACGGGGAATTCGGCAACACTCTTGTGTTATACATAGTGTTTAGTGTAAAAGTTTAATTAGGTCATAATTGCTTTTGGCTTCCGCATTATTTGCATTATTTCATCATTAAGTGACCATTAGATTAGCCTTCACCTATTCACCCCCCCTCTAGGTGAACCTTCAATTGGTATCAGAGCTTGGTACTCTGATTTGGTCTAACAACCTAGAGTTAAAGATCCTTATTTTTTAGGCTAATCACAATATTTTGTACACACACCATGGACTTCTTGTCACCACCCATGTTTGACATTGTTAACATCCATATATGGAAGGTGAAGATGTCCTTGTACCTCAAAGCCTTAGGTTTTCATGTATATCTTGCCATATCTAATGATTCATATTGTTCAAATGGTAAGAATTTTGAGGCTAATGCAAAAGCCCTTCATGCTATCAAGTCAACCCTAAATGATCATTATTTATCTAGGGTTTCTAATGTTGAATCGGCTTTTGTAGTATGGAACATCATCACCTCCCTCGGCGAAAAAGATATATACTATGCGGGGAGTGACTCGGATGTTGGAAGCGACACCTCCAACGTGTGCTATATGGTCCAAGGGGCTAACCCCTTGAGGTAAACACCGAATCCGATGATGAGGACATGTCATATGATGAGCTATTTACTTTTTGTCATCTATTGCTTGAAAAATATGACATGATTAAAAAGGAAAATAAAAATTTGAAAAAGAAAGTTGATTGCATGCATATAGAACAAGATTCTTTTAAATCTAACATTGCATGTTTAGAAAAAGAAAATAAAGATTTAAAAAATGAGAATGTTTCCCTTATGTCTAAATTAAATGATTTGTGTGAAGGGAACACTATTTTGAAGGATAAAATTGATTTGGTGGAAAAACAAAAAGAAGTTGTTTTTCAAGAAAATATTACTTTGAAAAGAAAATTTGTTGAAAAAGAAAAATATTTTGTTTCGAAAAAGAAAAAGAAAAGTGATTCTTTATCTCATCATTCTTTTCATGCCACCACTAATGAGATTAAAGATTTAAAAAATAAAATGGATGGTTTGAGTTCAACCTTGAACTCTTGTGCTTTTAATCATTCTAGGTTGGAGTCAATGTTTTCAAAGAAACAAACTCCACACATTCATGCACATCATAACCATGCATTTGCTTATGTTGCACAACATGATCACACTACTACACATAAGCATACTAAGGTGTACACTTGTACACATTGTGGCTGCAAAGGCCATTTAGCAAAATTTTGTTATGATAAGATTAATGCTTTCAATTTTGCTAATAAAAGATTTTGGGTTCCTTACAAGACTAACCCCCAAGGACCCAAGAAAATATGGGTACCAAAATCCCAACCTTTTGCTTTTGATGTAGGTGAGGGCTCTCACAAGACGTGAGAGGATTGGTGCCTTGATGGTGGATGCACTTGGGCTTGATGGACACATATATAGATGCATCGCTATCAAGGAGCTTTGGTGGGACAACCACCATGTTTGGAGCTTTGGAGTTGGTAACACTCTCTAAACTCCTACTTTTTATGTACATGTTAGTTCATTTATCATATTCTTAGCATGTTCATATTTTTGTGTGCTTCATGTGGTATTTACACTTTTAAATGTAGATTTATTAAAACTTACATGTATACATATACAAGTAGTGAATTATAATTGATTCATATATGATTGAACTTCATGCTCATTTGTACCCACTATTTGCATATGCATAGTCTAGTTTTGATGATTCTTTCATTTATACTTGTTATGCCTATTTTATGACTTTACTTCATGTATATGTATTTTTAATTCAAATCTAATAAATATACATGTATACCCATGAGTCTCTTGCCTTCATGCAAACATCTTTAATAGACTCTTTTAGATTTGGGATATGTATGTGTATTGTTAGGATTGGATAAATCGTACATATGCCTAGAAGTGTATTATTTTTTAAGAAAAATAAATTTTCATGTTTTATAAAATGTTGTTCATCTTTTTGAGCTTCAATGACCATTTTCATGAAAATGCTATTTACATAACCTTTGAACACTCATCTTTTACTTTTCAAGATAATTTTGAGCTTTATGGACTATGAGTGATTGAACTTTTATGTATTTAGTATGATTCATGAAATACATATGTTTTGATTTCATGTTTTTGAAGGATTTTTAACTAGTTTTTCAAAAAATTATTTTAACTAGTTAATTGTTCTTCATTTGGTAGAGTTTTTCAAACAAAGCTTATTTTTCAAACTTATTTTTGAAAAACCCCTACCGTCAATGGGAGGATGGATGGGCGATTATGCCTTGTATGCTTCATTGAAAATCTTCTATCTTGAACATATGAAGGGTGGTAGGTTATGAGTTATACACTTGATCTTATTGTTATGTCAATTGGTATCATTGAATCGTTTCAATTGGTATCAATATGAACTTATTTTGTATATACTCATATTTTGTTTCCTATATATGTATATATCAATTTCACTTGGTATACTCATTTCTCATACATATATATGATTTTCATGTGCTTAACTTACAATTGGCTCACATTTTTAAAAGCACAAAGTTTTTGATGAAAAATAAAAATATTTTGATCATTATGTTTACCATTGATATCAAAATGCTTCAACTTCATATTTGTTAAATTTCAATTGGTATCAATATGTTTTACAATAATGATTATTTTCAATTTTGGTATTTTAAAAATTTGTTTGCTTTACAAGAGCTCTGATACCTTTAAATTTTTTTTAAGAAAAATTAGAAAAATTAAAAATGTTTTGGTATGTATTTCCTATATGCAAGGAGAGCTTAACATCTCTTCTACATATAGATTCATGTTGAGTATATTATAAATTGAGGAGCTTGACAACTCTTCTTTATATGATATACGTGTGTAGGGGGAGCTTCACATCTCCTCTTATGCATTACATAATATGTGTTATGTGAGTTAGGGCTTGTCATCCCTTCTTCATGTAATGCATATGTGTAGGGAAGCTAACTTAGCGTCTTCCTCTTCATGAATGTATATCGCATATAAACCTTTATTGACCCTTCTTGATTGATTTGTATTAACCCCTTCTTGATCTTTTTGTTTTTGACAAAAAGGGGGAGAAAAATTTGTTTTGATTCGATTTTACTTTGAACCCTTTGTTGATGATTGACAAAAAGGGGGAGAAAGATTTTGGGTTTATATGCATGGTTAAGTAAGATTTATGTTTATGCATATATATTTTTGTATTGCAAATAGGAGAAAAAGATTTTGATTTATGCTTGTTGCATGTTTTATCTCCATACTTGCATACACATTCATGTGCCTCATTGTCATATCTTATTATTTTTTGTTATGCACGAGTTAAGGGGGAGCTTCTTTGAAGCTTTACTTTAATCCATGCATATATAACTCCATGAGTTTTGTCATCATCAAAAAGGGGGAGATTGTTGGCCCAAAGGCCTATCACCTTAGTTTTGATGATGATCAACTCATGAAGTTATGTTTACTAATGATCTTGTGTTTAATTAGTGACAGATTCATTATCAAGATCTTAGTAGGTGCATAGCTCAACAAAGGATAAAATATCAAGATTTGGAGCTAGCACAGTGTGATCCAAGGAGCTTTTGGATCAAGCTTGGTCCAAGTCAAGAAGATGAGAAGCCTTCAAGTGAAGACTTCAAGAAGATGAAGACTTGTGACTAGGTATAAGATTTTATTTTTGTTTTAGAGTAAAATGTAAAGGATAGAATAGTTGGTGGATTGCTCAAGTACATATACACACACACTCTTGATAGAATTGTTTTCACAAAAGATTTTTTAGTTTAAAAAAGATTTTTCATTTTGAAAAATATAAGTTTGGTTTTTGGTGTTTCTCATATACTTATCTTTTAACCAAAATCAAATTTAGAGCTTAATGTCAAAAACTTAGATATTTCATCTTATTTGTGTAGTGGATCATATCCATACACACTATGCTTTAAAAGTATATCTTGTTTTTGTATTTGATGAAGATTTGGAAAAATATTGTTTTGGAAAATACAGTTTTTATCATGAGCCAAATATTTCCAAGTTACAAAATAGTCCAATCTTTTATAACATGCCTTGATTTTGTGCAAGCATGTATGATTATCAAAGTATATTGGTTAAACTATTTTTGTAGATTTTTAAGTATTTTATGGGATTTTATTTGAGCCAAAAAGACCATGTTTTAAATCCCAGAAAACTGTTTTCAGGCTTCAGCTAGTCGACTTGCCTACTTTTATAGTCGACTAATCCTGGAGTCGGCCGACTGGAACGGTCAACCGACGTGCACAAACGTGCACGCCTTTGTGTACTGGAGGACGGCCGACCGTGCCGGTCGACCGCTCCAGAGAGCAGTGCTCTCTGGAAAGTTCGGCCGACCGCACCGGTCGACCGACAGAGAGTTGGACTCTCAGCTCCAGTGGGTCGGTCGACCTGGGCGGTCGACCGTGGCTCCAACGGTCAGAAATCCGACCGTTGGCGGTCGACCGCACCGGTCGACCGGTAGTTCTGACAAAGCCCCAACGGCTAGTTTTTTACAGCCTATATATTTGGGGGTTTGTGGACTGTTTTCAATAAGATTTGAAGATTGTTTTAGAGCCAGTTTTTCCCACTCTTTCCAGAGGTTTTCTCCACAAAATAGAGAGCAAATATTTCCTATCTAAAGGAAAGTTTTATCAAGTGTTAAAAGAAAGTCTTTGAGTTTTCCTCCACCTTTCACATCCTTGTTTTCTCACACCAACACTTGAGCATCCATTGATCTATCTACCCTATAGGGAGTGTTATTGTGAGAGGATTTTAGGTGATCAAGAGTTGTGATCACCAAAGTTCTACTTTGTTCTTTGAGGAGACGGGCAAGTGTGCTCGTGATTGTTTCGGGTCCTAGTGTGGACTTGGTGTTTCAGGTTCGGGTGCGAACTCCGTGTTTGAGGTGCGGCTTCGGCGAGCTAGTGAGCTTGCGGTGTGTACGGGACTAGGGAGTCCGAGGGCTTGTAGGTGTTGTGGCACCGAGGAGAGATCCATTGGGATCTTGCATAGTGGAAATCCTTCGTGTGTCGAAGGCGGGGATGTAGAGCAAGTGTGCTCGAACCTCGAAACAAACCCTTTATGTTTGCGATTGCTCTCTCTCTCTTTGTCTCTTGTTTATATCTTGCATTCAATTATTGTCTATCTTTATATGCTTGATATATTCATTTGTGCTTAATTGATATACTTGCGTGAGATTGTTTGCTAACACTTGTATTCAACTAAGAGAGCCAACGCGGCACCTCTGAAATCACCTAGAGGGGGGTGAATAGGTGATGGCTATATGTAAATGGCACAAATGCGGAATTTAAAATTTAACTAACACAATTAGCTCAAATAAAAGACTTGCAATAAATAAGGCAATTTATAGTGCAAGAAAATAAAGGAGTTGAGTTTAGAGAGATTTGAGCAAATGCAAACACGCAGATATGTTTCCGAGGTTCGAGCCACGCTCTACGTCCCCGCCTTCACACTTGAAGGATTTCCACTATTGAAGATCCCACTGGACCACCAATACAAGGACACACTTGTCCTATCTCTCGTGATGCTGCAACACCACCCGGAGCACACTAGCTCGCCTTGAGGCCGATGCCTCTACAACTTCACTCAATAAGAAGATGATCACACTTGATCAAAAATCGCTCACTTGCACAATCCTAGAACCAATATGTAGATGAAGAATTATGGGATTGTGTAGTGCAAAAGCTAGAGAGAAGTAGAGGTAAAGACTTCAAATGGGTGTCTAGAAATTTAGGGCTTTTGGAGAGAAAATCTTTTCTAAATGAAAGCCTTTTGAAAACTTGTAAATCTTTTGAAAATATCTTGTAAAAATGATCTTGATTGTTGTATTATCATGTTGAAGTGACCTCCTATTTATAGGGGTCAAAAACAGCTCCAGAGATTCGTTGGGATCAAATCCCAAAAGAAAATCTGTCAGAAAATAGAGCTGTTGGAGTCTGTCAGAAAATCTGACAGCATCCGGTCGACCGGGACGGTCGACCGCCAACGGTCAAAAATCAGACCGTTGGGGATCTACGGTCGACCGCCCGGTCGACCCAAACAACCCGAGAGCACTGCACAGTGCTCGGTCAACCGAGACGGTCGACTGACACGACATGCACAGAATTGTGCGCGCCGGTCGACCGGGACGGTCGACCGGTTTCTGTCAGTTCTGAAAAATCAGAACTTCCAGAAACCAGAAATTGGGGTTTTTGGAATTGGTCTTGGATTTGAAGTTTTGTATCTTGTAAAACTTAGAGTGTGAGCCTATGTCACTACTCTAATAAGTTTGAAACATTTTTAAAAAAAAAAAACTTCTTTGATAAAACTTGTTTTTCCAAATAAATGTTTTTCCAAAAAAAACTTAAACTATTTTCCGAAAAACTTAATCTAAACATGTTAACTCTAAATTGAAAATAGAAATTAAAAATCCTTTTTGAAGTCATGAACCAAATTAAAATGTGTGTGTAGGTGGTAATCCCATAACTCTACTTCTAACATCTAGGTTTTGACAAAATATCTAAAATGAAAAATACAAATACAAATCTTGGTATTCTTCATGGTCTTGATCTTGACTTGGTCTTTACTTCATCGTCTTGTTCCCGAAGCTTTCTATTGTGCTTGGCTTGGGAATGCAAATCTTTGGCGAACTCCAAACTTGTGAGTCTTGATTGTGGAGCTGTCAAATCAACCTGTTTTAACCTGAAATGCTTTTAAACAAAATTGTTAAATACATAACTAGATATGGTTTGTTATCATCAAAATATCCATCAAGATATAGGGCTAATGGCCTTTGGGCCAACAATCTCCCCCTTTTTGATGATGACAAAACATATTTAGTTATCACAAATATTTTGGGTGGAGATTTCAAGTGAAGCTCCCCCTCAACACATGCATATACAAAAAAAAAAAATATGCTCAAGCATAGACAAATCTCAAAAGAAATGGTGGGTGATAATCCACAATACATCCATAACACATATATCCATGCTAGATAAACATACTCATGTCATAAAAGTACTCATGTCATAAAAGTACTCATGTCATAAAATAGAAATGAAACACACATGTCCACAAGGCATAACCAAACAAGTACATGTCCACACAAACATAAATACAAGATAAAGATGTTTAACAACAGAAAAATATACACAAAATATGGAGTCTCTCTCAACAAATAACTCTCCCCCTTTTTGACATCATCAAAATAAAGGGGAGGTCACTCTCATCACTCGGCACCACCAGCATCGTCGCCCTCATCGTCGTCATCATCTTCGTCGTCCTCTGATGAGCTCTCCACAGTAGTGCCTTCAGCCATGGTCTTATCTCCATCATCGTCTTCCTCTGAAGAAGAAGAAGAAGAAGAAGTGGCCTCCTCTGGATCAACGCCGACCACCTTAGGCCGAGGTGGGGGAACAGAAGAAGGAGCTCTGGTAGGAAATGAAGGGCCGGTGGAGGGAAGGGGACGAGCAATGGAAGTGGGATCAGGAGAAATCATGTCGAATTTCGTAAAGAGTGCCTCAAATTGCGTATCCATGAATCTCATGGAGTCAGCAAAATAGGACATATCGTTACGAATTCCTAGGATTTGTGAGTTCATCTCCGCACGGAAAGCGGCCTCTTGTTGGAAATGGGCGTCCATCTCCGTACGAAGAGCTGCCTCCCGCTGCTCAATCCAGGACTGGTGCTCCTGAATCTGAGAGCGAACCTCAGAAGAAATCATGGCCTGAAAATCTGAAGGTAAGACAAGGCCAGGAGCAGAAGATATTCCTAGGGCCGAAGAAGACCCAGGTGTAGATGAAGATCCAGGAACAATAGGAGGAGGAACAGGAGGTTGCACAGGAGCGTGACGACGCAACTGAGCTTCCATCCTTTTCAATAGAACTCCGTCAATGTCTATTTGAGGATCATCAGAAGTCTCAGAAGAAAGATCGAAGCCTAGAGTTTTGAGAAGACGGGTGATAATCATGCCAAAGGGTAAACCCCTATCGGACATGCGAATCTGGTCGGATGCCATGTGGGAAGCAATGATACGGGGAACATTTATCTTAATGCCTCGCAAAAGACAATAGATAATCAAAGGCACAGGACCCCTAGCATGGCTATATTCACCAGATTTAGGGACAATGTTATAGAAAATAATCTTGGCTAGGACTTGGGAAGTGAGAGTGAACCTACTCACAACTTCGTTCCTGACCAAGCCGGGGTTGTCATCCCCGTGAATCAATGTGGATGCGGTGAGCGCAGACTCACCCTCCGGAAACTCATAATCATGAAGGTCATGGGAATATATATCAGCTCCACCAGGGGAGAGATGTAGGATATCAGCGAACTGACCAATGCTTATGTCAATGTCCCTGCCTAGGACTCTAGAGAGGATACGGTTTCCATCAAAAGAGAGATTTGCATAGAAATAAGGCACGAGGGATGTATAAACTTGTTCTTTAATGGTTAAGAACTCGTTTAAGGAGTTGTTCTGCAAAATACGGGGGATATCAAGATGTTCAAAGTCTTAAATAACTACAAATCTCCCTGAAATGATGTTCCTCTTGGAAAGATTGATATAACGATTTCCAGCAAGCTCATTTATAAAAGTTCTTTTAGGTTTAGGAGTGTGGGAAGAAGTATGAGCTACTGATTTGCCTTTCTCAGTCCTAGTCCTTTTAGATGTAGACATGTTTTTGAAGAAAAAGATGATTTTTAGGTTAGGGCTTGATCTAGAAAGCTTAGAGACATAGAAATATTGACAAATAGGGGAAGATCTTAAAGCTAGATAGTAAGATCAGGAGAAAAAAATCAAATTTTTACCTGAAAGATGAAGAACCAAAACCCTAGATCAAGAAAACCTGAATATCTTTGAATCCTGCGGATGGGAAGACCTGAAATTGAAGATCCAGCACTTGGAGATGGAATTTGAAGTGGGTTTTAAATGGATTTTGAAATGATTGAGAGATTGGAGAGATAGAGAAATTTTTAGAGAAGGGGAGAAAATGGGTTCGTCGGCTGAAAGAGTGAGAGAGAGAGAAAAAGTGAAAATAAATAGCAGTTTAGGGCTGAATTCGACGAACGGTCGACCGGACCGGTCGGTCGACCCAGAAAACCCGAGAGCTCTGTAATCTCAGAGCGGTCGACCGGTCGGTCGACCCAAGGATCCCGAGAGCTCTGCAAACTTGCAGCGGTCGACCGGGTCTAAGGACGGTCGACCGATAGCAGATAAAAAATAAAGGCAATTTATTTCAGGCGAAATCGGTCGACCGCACCTATTTACGGTCGACCGTCTTTGCCTGAAAGACAGTCTGCAGCAACAGCCAGAAGGAAAAAAAACTTTAAAAATAAAATTTTAATTAAATACAAGGATGATATAATTATACAAACAACATGTTTTAGTCAACTTATCAACCAAAATTACATACAAGATATTTTATTTTGATTTTTCATATATAATACAAAGTTTTAGAGATGTTGAAGCCGAATACCCAGTGACGGGTTCTGAACTTCATCCTCTTGATTCCTCTTGAATGAGTTGAGGTGCGCAATTGCCATCTCTAAGGTATTTGCTTTAAATATGAAAATTTTTACAAAAATTAATTTTTAGTTTTTGAAATACGATGAGTACATAGATATATCATGAAGACAAGATATGTGGACATTCACAAAAGATATCAAACAAAAAAAAATGGCATATACACAATTGAGATAGAAATGTAACTCTACATTAGCATATGTCTATAGAGCACAAAAATAAGCTAACACTTCTATACATTTGTATATATATCATACAAAAAATTAAACTTTTAAATGGAGAAGTTACCGAACATAGGCAATCTCCAAAATATAGGTGCCTCCACGATAGCGATGCAAGCTTGATGTGATCTTTGGGCTTTGTTGCATCCACCACCCGGGCACCGTTTCCCCCTATGTCTTGGAGGAAGTAGATCCACCTGTATCAACTAAAATTGGTGGGTCTTTTGGTACCCAAATTTTCTTGGGTCCTATTGGGTTAGTACCGGGGCGAACCCAAACATGTTTATTATGTACATTATGCTTAGCAAAACAAAATTTTTCTAAATGGCCTTTGCGGCCACAATGCGTGCAAATGTAAATTCTACCACTACCATACATATGTGCATGCTTATGTGTGTGTGCATGTTTCCGTGCATGAGCATGGTGTGTATGTTTCCCTTGGGTTACTCCCTTAGGAAATCTAGATGCAAATTTATTAAGATCAAAAGCACACTTCTTTAAAGTGTTATCCAAATTTTCAACACGTTTTTGAATTTCCACAAATTCATTTTTATTACAAGAAACCATGGGGGTTTTTCCTTTATTAGCCAATTTATATTTATCAAAGTCATTTTTCAATTTTTCAAAAGCAATAGATAAAACATTCTTCTCATTAAGACAAGTATCAAGTTTATTCTTTAAAATATCATTTTCCTTTTTCAATTTTTTATTATGAGATTGAGAGATCTCATATCTATGTTGTAGTTCTTCGAAAAAATGTGCAAGTTCATCCATTGTAAGATCATCATCTTCTAAAGTGTTATCAAGGGTTACCTTAGAAGCATCCTCACCTTGTGCCATGAAGCACATATGAGCGGCGTCGTTCTCCTCTTCGGATTCCGACTCCGTGTCATCCCACGTTGCTACCATAGCCTTTTTCTTCCTTGGTACATACTTGGAGGTGGTTGCTTGGAGAGCGGGGCAATCCGCTATGAGATGTCCGATCTTCTTGCAATGGAAGCAAGGACCGGGTTCTTCTCTCTTCTTTTCAAACCTTCCTTGAGGTTTCCCTCTTCGGAAGTTGCTTTGCCTCCCTTTCCTGTAAAACATTTTGCCTACCTTCCGGATAAGCATGGCAAAGTCCTCATCGCAATCCTCCGATGAGTCGTCCTCTTCAATAGTGGTTGGAGTGGCTTTGAAGGCGATTGTTTTCTTCTTGGGTGCCTTCCTTTATTCTCTTACCTTCATCTCCATCTCATGGGTTTTGAGATTACCGATGAAGCCGGAGAAGTCCATCTCCTCCCGATCGTTAAGCTCTTTGAGAGTAGTCACCTTGACTTCCCAAGCTTTGGGAAGAGCTCTAATGACCTTGCGAATCTTTTGGTCATTGTCGATCGCGTCACCTAAAGAAGATAATGTATTAGTGATCTTGGTGAAACGAGTGAGCATGTCATCAATACTCTCACTTTCAAGCATATAAAAATTCTCATATTGAGAACGTAGCAAGTGAATCTTGGATCTCTTGACTAGTGATGTTCCCTCATGAGTCACAATTAAAACATTCCATACTTCATATGCAGATTTACAGTTAATAATGCGTGAGAGGTCATCTTCATTAAGGGCTTGGGTTAAAGCATACTGAGCCCTAGCATTAGCCTCATAGTCCTTGGTAGTGTCCTCGGACCATGATCTCTCATCGGTGAGAGGCTCTACAAATTCTTTAGTTATGGCCCTAGCTACCCTAACTCCTAGGGACTTAAGGAAGAGGTTCATCTTGACCTTCCAAATGGGGAAGTTCAAGCCATCAAATTTAGGTGGGGACTTGATGCTAGAAAAATCAAGTGAAGCCATAGATGAATAGTAAAATGCACAAAATATGAAGAATGCAACAAATAGTATAGCCAATAACAAGGATCTCCCTAAGGTGGTTAAACCAAATACTAGGGTTAGGCTCTGATACCTATTGAAATCACCTAGAGGGGGGGTGAATAGGTGATGGCTATATGTAAATGGCACAAATGCGAAATTTAAAATTTAACTAACACAATTAGCTCAAATAAAAGACTTGCAATAAATAAAGCAATTTATAGTGCAAGAAAATAAAGGAGTTGAGTTTAGAGAGATTTGAGCAAACGCAAACACGCAGATATGTTTCCGAGGTTCGAGCCACGCTCTACGTCCCCGCCTTCACACTTGAAGGATTTCCACTATTGAAGATCCCACTGGACCACCAATACAAGGACACACTTGTCCTATCTCTCGTGATGCCGCAACACCACCCGGAGCACACTAGCTCGCCTTGAGGCCGATGCCTCTACAACTTCACTCAATAAGAAGATGATCACACTTGATCAAAAATCGCTCACTTGCACAATCCTAGAACCAATATGTAGATGAAGAATTATGGGATTGTGTAGTACAAAAGCTAGAGAGAAGTAGAGGTAAAGACTTCAAATGGGTGTCTAGAAATTTAGGGCTTTTGGAGAGAAAATCTTTTCTAAATGAAAGCCTTTTGAAAACTTGTAAATCTTTTGAAAATCTCTTGTAAAAATGATCTTGATTGTTGTATTATCATGTTGAAGTGACCTCCTATTTATAGGGGTCAAAAACAGCTCCAGAGATTCGTTGGGATCAAATCCCAAAAGAAAATCTGTCAGAAAATAGAGCTGTTGGAGTCTGTCAGAAAATCTGACAGCATCCGGTCGACCGGGACGGTCGACCGCCAACGGTCAAAAATCAGACCGTTGGGGATCTACGGTCGACCGCCCGGTCGACCCAAACAACCCGAGAGCACTGCACAGTGCTCGGTCAACCGAGACGGTCGACTGACACGACATGCACAGAATTGTGCGCGCCGGTCGACCGGGACGGTCGACCGGTTTCTGTCAGTTCTGAAAAATCAGAACTTCCAGAAACCAGAAATTGGGGTTTTTGGAATTGGTCTTGGATTTGAAGTTTTGTATCTTGTAAAACTTAGAGTGTAAGCCTATGTCACTACTCTAATAAGTTTGAAACATTTAAAAAAAAAAAAAAAACTTCTTTAATAAAACTTGTTTTTCCAAATAAATGTTTTTCCAAAAAAACTTAAACTATTTTCCGAAAAACTTAATCTAAACATGTTAACTCTAAATTGAAAATAGAAATTAAAAATCCTTTTTGAAGTCATGAACCAAATTAAAATGTGTGTGTAGGTGGTAATCTCATAACTCTACTTCTAACATCTAGGTTTTGACAAAATATCTAAAATGAAAAATACAAATACAAATCTTGGTATTCTTCATGGTCTTGATCTTGACTTGGTCTTTACTTCATCGTCTTGTTCCCGAAGCTTTCTATTGTGCTTGGCTTAGGAATGCAAATCTTTGGCGAACTCCAAACTTGTGAGTCTTGATTGTGGAGCCGTCAAATCAACCTGTTTTAACCTGAAATGCTTTTAAACAAAAATTGTTAAATACATAACTAGATATGGGTTGTTATCATCAAAATATCCATCAAGATATAGGGCTAATGGCCTTTGGGCCAACAACCTCAACCCATTTAAGGGGAATCTAGAGGAGTTTGTCCAGAGCCCTTCACGGGTAATTCGGCAACACTCTTGTGTTATACATAGTGTTTAGTGTAAAAGTTTAATTAGGTCATAATTGCTTTTGGCTTCCGTATTATTTGCATTATTTCATCATTAAGTGACCATTAGATTAGCCTTCACCTATTCACCCCCCCCCTCTAGGTGAACCTTCATATATATATATATATATATATATATATTGATTGGTAGTCAAAAGTGCATTTTTATCATCATATTTACCATCACATTTTCATATTTATTCATTTAATTCTGCACAATTATTAATATTTATTATTTATTGTGTGCAGGCCTCGAATTGTTATGTTAACAATAAATAAAGCCTAAAGAGCCCAAAAGCCCAGATCCAAGCCCATGTTTGAAGCCCAGGTGAAAAAGCGCAAATACAAAGAGTCAAAATGCAATACAAGGGCTGAAAGTTGCAAATATCAGAGATTAGGGAAGGATAGACTTCTATCCAACCCTAAACAGCTGCAGGATGAGAATAAAAGGCCAAGATAAGAAGAAAATTCGTGGGAGGAAGATTTGAAGAAATCTGGATTAAGGGTAACTTGATTACCAAGTTACCTCGAAAATCCAGATTTAAAAGGCCAGGATTACAATTCTAGAAGCAGGCGCCCACATGGACGGACCAGGAGAGGCCACGCGCCAAAGCGCGTGGCCAGAAGCCACAAAAGTGCCGCGGAACCGCCGCAAATCCGCGTCACTTTGATAAGATCCTGATCCCAAATTTCGTGGGCAGATTCTTCCGGGACTCTGTAGCCTTCTGCATCTATAAATATCTCCTGCAGTGCAACGTAGAGAGCGTCCAGCGTCCAGCAAAGGGCCAAAAGCTAGGGTTTAGGTTTTAGGTTAAATTTTATTTTGTAAATTTTGTAACTGAGAGTGGAGATGCTTTCATGGAGGAAGGAACCATACTTGTACTGAGGTGACATCGGTGTAAGTTTTTATTTTTCCCCATTGTTAATAAAAATCTGCTCGAGGTTGGTTTGTTTTTATTCTTGTTTCATTGTTTCTTTATTCTCGCCTTATCTTTGTTTTTCTAATCTTGTTCTATGTCATTGTTTCTCTCTGATGACTTGTAATCCGTGAGATCCGATTGCTTCGAGACTGCCTAGCCAACGAAGATCCCTTGATGGCTTATGGCGACGAACATCCTATACGCCATACTTGCAAATCTTCTGAGAAAAAGTAAGCCGTCGCAAAAGGATCGAAGGAAGCAGACTAAAGTGATAAGTTTTCTTTCCTTTTCTTTTCTTTTCTTTTTTGTAGATTAAATCCACATCTTCCACAATTCTTTCCCACAACTCATTGTAAATACCACTTTTCATTGTAAATACCATCGTGACTAACAAAATAACTAAAAAAGATAAATTTTTAGAGAAACTTGCTTAACGCTTCCATCGCAGTCCCTCCCTGAGGATCACGACCCGCATAGCCCTGCTACCGCGGATTAGAACTGAGACTTGCACATCTATTCTTAAAACTAACATATAATATTTTGTGTACAGGAAAACTCAGTCAACAAATTGGCGCCGTTGCCGGGGAGGGACGGTAAGTTATTCTCTAATAAAAAAATATTTTTTATTAACTTATTCTTTATTCTTTTCTGTTGCAGGTTACAGGTGAAGAAACAGGATTTTTGCAACTGCAGTAACATATAAGTGGACCTGGGCCTCTGCTCCAGAAAGCAGAGCCCAGGATCCCTCCAAATTGCCGCAGAAACGCGGCCAAAGCCGCGGATCTGCGGCAAGGAGGAGTTCACTCCTGACAATTTTTCTGCAGGGTCTTCAGCTCTGCAAAATACAGCTTCTGCAATACTTATCTTCCTGTATTATTCACCATATACCTGCTAATTTAATCAACAGTAAAAAATTGGTTGTAATTAAAAATTGTTTAGACAATTGCATTCTAGGCACGTGTCTTTCAATCCTTTTACTTTTACTGTTGAAGAGTGCTGGAGGAGCAAGGTACGTACGCATTGCATGTAGAATAGGATTCATCTCTTGGTTGATTCTCTGCTTTGAGTGATTCTTATCTATTTATCTTGTACACTTGCACTAATTCATCTTAAGGGCATAACCCATTAACAAGATAAGGTGGGGATTTCATCACCCTTCCTTAGCCCAAAAATCATATCCCGAGCACTCACTAACCGAAGCCTAACATAAAAATTAGTAGACGTTGGCCCTAGGGACATCTCGGACTCAATAGGAGATTATCCTAAGGGGGAACAGTGCTGGAAGTTGACTCTTGCCAAATCAGTGTCTAGGAAAGGGATTGAGGGCCGAAAGCCCGAAGATTGGTGGTTATTTAATTAAGGAACGTCTTTGACGGAAAACCTCCCACCACTCTTGCCCTGACCTGGCTGATTAACTTGTGGTCAAAGTCTGCACCCAACCTCCTGTGGACGGTCTAACCAGTTAGGAGTCGTCTAGGTCATAGGTCTACCCTAACTTAGGTTAGAATTTTTTTTTTTGTTTGTTTATTTGTTTGTTGTGTTTGTGTTGGTGTGATATGGCATATAATAATAATTCCAATTTTAATCCATATTACACCCCTAACTATTATTCGGATATTACCAACCCGACATACCCTAACTTTGACCAATCTAGTGTGCCGGAATGGTCTTATCCGAATGAATATAACCCACACACTCCATCTTATGACTATAATCTTCATAATAATTTCAACTCGCCACAGAGTTCATGGGGTTTCGAGTCCCCCGAGTCTAATTCTCAACCTAATTGTCCTTCATATCCATCTAGTCCACATTCTTCCCAAAATTCATACTCAGATCCACCCATTCAGAATAGAAATCCATCTATCTTGGAAATGATGAGTAGGAATAAGTCCAAGCAAAAATCACCATCAATTTTAGACATGATGATACGTGAGTCCACCGACTCACAAATTTATCACGATTACCCGTCCTTTTCAAGTCCAATCAGAACATGATCCACCTATCGACTATGAAGGGATGCTAGCTGCCATGACTGAGGCTAAATTAGCCCGTGATCATGACATAGATTTGATGGTGGAATGCTTACACCGGCCGGCTGATGACCACTCGATTAGAGCCGACGAATCAAGTTGCTTGGGACAACAAGTTTCTAATTCAGTACCATCTTGTGAACTTGCCGAAACTTCAAATTCTGATAATTTGGCAAGTTTTTCCTTTCCCGAATTAGAACTCGAATGTGACCTAGATTCTCAAATCTATGATCAAGTTCAAATTCCTGAATCATTATTGACTCCTGTTTTGTTACCCGACTTAGGTAATATTTTAGAGTCAGTTTTGATTCCCACATCTATCATTCCTGAACTTGAATCACCACCATTGAGTCACATTCCATTGTGGGAAGATGATTGTGGACTTGAGTTTCAATTTTTTGACTTGGACCCACTTCTCGAACTTAGCCCGACTCCTGAGCCCTTACTTGATTTGAGCTTCTTCCCTGAGTCAGTATTCGTTCCCGTACTTCCCATGTCCAAGTCAATCATTCCATCTTTTCATACTCCATTTTGGGACAAGGAGGTTGAGACAATTAACTCTGAAATTTATTATGAAATTTGGAAATTTGATGGGGTGGAAATTCTAAAAAATGATTATACATATATTTTAGTGGGTTATGTAAGGAAAGTTTCTGGTGGGTTCCACCAAATTATCTGTTATCTTGATTGGGCCGCATTTCGTGGACCAATTAGACCACCTCCGGAACCACCACCCTAAGGTAACTTCCGCCTTCCCTTGTTCTTTTTCATGCATATATGCATTCATTTCATACATTGAGGACAATGCATGAGATAAGTGTGGGGGTGGGCTTTACTAACATACTAACATAGGTAAAAACTAAAAAAAAAAAAATTGCTAATAAAAAAAAAAAATTTAAAAAAAAAATTGGTATAAAAAGGAAATATTTTGACTTATTTTTTTGAAAGAAATCTAAGTTAGTTTTAAGGATTAGGAAAATCACGATTAGGATTTCTAAAAACTTGGTCAAAATAAATAAATTGTTTAAATTTTAGGTATAGGAGAGAAATTGAATAAATAATTAGTCTTGATTTTTACCTTAATGAAATGTGCATATCTAATGCATATCTAGGATTCTAAGACAAAGACCTTGTGCCTCATAAAAAAAGAAAAAAAAAAATCACCAATTAAGCTGATACATGTGCCTCAAGAAGCATAAGTATTCATGCCTAAAGGTGAGTAAATAAAATAAAGTCCTTAGTTTTGGGGCCTAGTTCACTCGAATTTGAGTCCGCGGAGTGTTTTCTCACTTGGTGCCCTAAAGCCAACCGGTTTGGGAGTCATCGACTTTAAATTTGTTACATGGGTGGATTAGAAAGCCTAAGAAGACTAAGAAAAATAATATATGTATTAACATATCTAATAATCAATTAGTTAGGTATGAGGGCCTCAAGAAGCCTTGATACTTATACGAAAGAAAATTAGATGAGTTATACATGCCAAAAAAAAATAATAATAATAATAAAAAAAAATAATAAATATATTAACACATCTAATAGTCAATTAGTTAGGTATGAGGGCCTCAAGAAGCCTTGATACTTACATGAAAGAAAATTAGATGATGTTATAAAAATAATAAAGAGGCATGAGAGTCCAAGTTAAGGAATTCCTAGATTCACAAGGGTGCATATGATTTTTGGTAACGAAAAAGACTATATTAGAAATTCAATTTTAATCCTTACCTAAAATGAATAACAATTGACTTTATAAAGACTAGGTTTGAAGAATGAATAAAAATGAGGATCCTAAAAACTTATAGACTACTTAGTCTCTTCAATAATAATTCAAATATTTTCCTTTTTATGGATTTTGTGGGTGCAATCCGCTGAAAACCCTCACGAGACAACACTCGTCCTCTAGGGTAACCTAGGGGTTTAACGGCTTGTTGCACGTGCTAAGTGCAATCGTGATTCCTACGAAAGTGAGTTAGGTTAGATTAACTTTTCATTTCTTTTTCTTTTTCTTTGTTTTTACTCGAGGACGAGCAAAAAGATAAGTGTGGGGGTGTGATTGGTAGTCAAAAGTGCATTTTTATCATCATATTTACCATCACATTTTCATATTTATTCATTTAATTCTGCACAATTATTAATATTTTATTATTTATTGTGTGCAGGCCTCGAATTGTTATGTTAACAATAAATAAAGCCTAAAGAGCCCAAAAGCCCAGATCCAAGCCCATGTTTGAAGCCCAGGTGAAAAAGCGCAAATACAAAGAGTCAAAATGCAATACAAGGGCTGAAAGTTGCAAATATCAGAGATTAGGGAAGGATAGACTTCTATCCAACCCTAAACAGCTGCAGGATGAGAATAAAAGGCCAAGATAAGAAGAAAATTCGTGGGAGGAAGATTTGAAGAAATCTGGATTAAGGGTAACTTGATTACCAAGTTACCTCGAAAATCCAGATTTAAAAGGCCAGGATTACAATTCTAGAAGCAGACGCCCACATGGACGGACCAGGAGAGGCCACGCGCCAAAGCGCGTGGCCAGAAGCCACAAAAGTGCCGCGGAACCGCCGCAAATCCGCGGCACTTTGATAAGATCCTGATCCCAAATTTCGTGGGCAGATTCTTCCGGGACTCTGTAGCCTTCTGCATCTATAAATATCTCCTGCAGTGCAACGTAGAGAGCGTCCAGCGTCCAGCAAAGGGCCAAAAGCTAGGGTTTAGGTTTTAGGTTAAATTTTATTTTGTAAATTTTGTAACTGAGAGTGGAGATGCTTTCATGGAGGAAGGAACCATACTTGTACTGAGGTGACATCGGTGTAAGTTTTTATTTTTCCCCCATTGTTAATAAAAATCTGCTCGAGGTTGGTTTGTTTTTATTCTTGTTTCATTGTTTCTTTATTCTCGCCTTATCTTTGTTTTTCTAATCTTGTTCTATGTCATTGTTTCTCTCTGATGACTTGTAATCCGTGAGATCCGATTGCTTCGAGACTGCCTAGCCAACGAAGATCCCTTGATGGCTTATGGCGACGAACATCCTATACGCCATACTTGCAAATCTTCTGAGAAAAGTAAGCCGTCGCAAAAGGATCGAAGGAAGCAGACTAAAGTGATAAGTTTTCTTTCCTTTTCTTTTCTTTTCTTTTTTGTAGATTAAATCCACATCTTCCACAATTCTTTCCCACAACTCATTGTAAATACCACTTTTCATTGTAAATACCATCGTGACTAACAAAATAACTAAAAAAGATAAATTTTTAGAGAAACTTGCTTAACGCTTCCATCGCAGTCCCTCCCTGAGGATCACGACCCGCATAGCCCTGCTACCGCGGATTAGAACTGAGACTTGCACATCTATTCTTAAAACTAACATATAATATTTTGTGTGCAGGAAAACTCAGTCAACAATATATATATATATATATATATATATATATATATATATATATATATATATATATATATATATATGCTTATTAATTAGATAATTTTAGCATATCATGTTTCATATGTTTAGGGCTATTTCATATGTTTAGGGCTACTTGTTAAATGTAATACTTATTAGAACTTGTGATATACATTTATACTCTTTGAGATACACTCATGATTTTATACAAAATTGATTCATATCTTTTGTGTTCTCAAATATTATTTAGCTATGTATGCATATCTTAATTTTGATGACCCTTATATTTGTTGGCCTAAAAGCCCATTACTCTAGTTTTGATGATGATTAACTCATGTAGTTATAGTACTAATGTTCTTAAGTTTATTAAGTTTCAGATATTCAATAAAGATGTTAGTTGGTGTTTAACTTGAACAAATGATTCGAAGTTAAGCTTTGAAGCTATCACTTGTTGATTCAAGAGCTCGCACATCAAGATCACATCAAGTACTCAAAGAGGAGTCTAGCTCATGGATTAAGTTTGGATCAAGTTAAGATGGAGAAGAAGATTTTCAAGAGAAAATTTTTAAGAAGACTTGAGTCTGAGTTTATATATTTAAGATTTTTATTTTAGGATAAATTAAAAAGGATAGATTAGTTATGGATTACTCAAACTCATACACACACACACAAAAATAATATTTTCTAACTTTCATGTTAAATAGTTTTTGAAAAATGCTGATTTTGATTTAAGTTTTAAATTTTACGCCTCAAAAATAGTTCACTTATTTTTGTAGATTTTATGGAGATTTTATGGAATTTAAGATGTATTTTTAAAAGTTGTTAAAACTATTTTTTGGGCTGCTGGCGGTCGACGAAACAAGGCTCGGTCGACTGACGTGCACATGACATGCATAAGCCTATATGACTTGAGCTCAGTCGACTGACCGGTCGACCGCACTAGAGATTGGCCGATCGATCAGTCGATCGACTGCTTCTGCAGAGCTCTCAGGTTTTCTAGGTTGACCGGGCGGCCGATTGTTCTACTGATTTGCTCAACACCCTTTCTGTAATTTTGCCATAATGTTTTATTCTTATATTCAATTAATATATTTTAAATAGAATTTCAAAGATAACTTTCAGGGCTATATTTCTTTTTCAATAGTCATTTTCTGATTCAAATATTAAAGATGTCAAATATTGGGTTGATATCTGTTCTTGTTTTGAAAATAGTTTACAGATTTTCATTTGATATCTTTCAGTATTTTGTTGATAACATTTTATGTCGAAATGATATTGATTTGATTTAAGTTGCAATAGAAAGAAAACTTAAAGATCTACAAAGTTTTCTTTTATTTTTATATTCTAACATTTTAGGCCTCAAAACTTTGCTTGAAGTTGACCTAATGCACAGTTTGGGTCTGTGGTCGGTCGACCACTCGGTCGACCGCCAGACTCCAATAGTCGAAATTTTGACCGTTAGTCGCTCATCTGGGTAGTCGACCGACAGGCCATTTTTGGCAGTTTTTGAACCATAATGGCTAGTTTTCTTGACCTATAAATATGGGGTTTTTGCGTGTGTTTTGAACAAGTTTTTTAAAAGTTTACTTTTTCATCTTCAATAGAGTTGTCCCAATAAGTTTTTAGATCTTCTTTGCCATATCAAAAGAAAGTTTATCAAGAGTGATTCTCTTAAGTTTTCAAAAGCTTTTCTTTGAGTTTTTTTATCTCCACATCTATCTTGTTTTCTCACACAAGCTTCAGCTATCTATTACTATATCTATCCTCTATAGGATCCTTGTTTGTGAGAGTATTTGTTGGTGATTTAGAGAAGTGATCACCAAATGTTCCACCTTTGTATTTGGAGGAGTTATAGAGGTTGCGGCCTCAGCGATCTTGCGGGTTCGCGTTTGTTGTTCTTGTGGGAACAAGTGAGGGACTTGCTGGTCCAAAAGTTCTTGAGGGAGCTCGTTGCAAGTGTTGCGGCACCGAGTGATCTTGCAGGATCGATTATAGTAAAAATTCTTCATAGTAGTGAAGGCGGGGACATAGAGCAAGTGGCTCGAACCTTGAAACAAATCTCCCATATTTGTGATTGCTTATCTCTCCCTCTCTCACTTGTGTTTATATATCTTGTATACTTTTATTGTTTACATTCTCACATGCTTGATATACTTGTGCTTTATTAATATGCATGCTTGAATTGTTTTAATATCTTACATGCTCTTGTATTGATTATATCCTTACATGCTTGATATTGTCAACGTGCTTGTGTGCACACTTATATCAAACCAAGAGAGCTAAAGTAGCACCTCAACTTTTAGTCTAGAGGAATCTTGAGGAGAAGTCCAGAGCCCTTCACCGAGAATTCGGCTTCACTCTTTGAGTATACAAAGTGTGTTTATTTACTTTGCATAATTATTTTTTAATTATTCATTAGTTTTGCATTAGATTAGGTAGTCACCTATTCACCCCCTCTAGGTGACTAACAATTGGTATCAGAGCTTGGTGCTCTCAATTTGGGTCAACAACGTTGAATTAAAGATCCCATTTTAGATAATCATAATATTTTATTTACACACACATGGATTTCATGATACCTCTCTTGTTTGACATTCTTGACTTTCAAAATTGGAAAGTTAAGATGTCTATGTCTCTTAAGACCTTAGGAATTCATGTCTATTTTGTCAATATTGAGGATTCATATTTTATTAATGGCAAACATTTTGAGGCTACCACAAAAGCCATCCTTGCCATAAAGAGTACCCTAAATGTTGATTGTTTATCTAGGGTGTCAACATTGAATCAGCTTTTGTAGCTTGGAACACTCTTTGCTCTCTTGGGGAACAAATGCCAAAAGAAAAAGAGAGTGACTCAGAGGATGGAAGTCATTCTTCCAACATGTGCTACATGATCTAAGGGGATGAACCCCTTGAGTTAAACTTTGAATATGAGCTTGATGAAGATGTTGACATGCCATATGATGAGCTTGCTTTATTTTGTCAACAACTTCTTGAAAATATGATTTGCTTAAAATGAAAAACGAAAGATTATAAAATAAAAATGATTCCATTTTAAAAGAAAAAAGACTCTTTTAAAAATAAATTTGAAATTGTTTCTAAAGAAAATAAATGTTTGAAGAATAAAAAATATTTGGTGAAAAAAGAAAAGAAAGTTGTTTTAAAACAAAAAGACTCTTTGAAAAAAATTATTTTAAAAGAAAAAGAAAAAATTTCTAAAAAGAAAAATAATATTGATTCCTGCCATGTTTCTCATACTAATAATGTTGCACCACCTATTGATAAAAATGAGATTCATACTTTGCAAAAGAAAATTGATTGTTTAGGCTCTACTTTGAGCCAATGTGCATTTAATCACAATAAATTAGAATTTATGTTACGTAAGAAACAAGTTTCACACATTCATGCACATACCCCATGGCATACACATGCACACAATGATCACACTCACACCACACACACACACACACACACATGCTAATGTGTACACATGTACACATTGTAGACGTAAAGGCCATCTTGCAAAATTTTATTTTAATAGAATAAATCATTTAAATTTTGCTAATAAAAAATATTTGGGTTCTTTATAATACTAACCCCCATGGACCCAAAAAGAAAATATGGGTACCAAAATCCTCACCACTTATGTTTGATGTAGGTGTGGGCTCTCACAAGACGTGAGAGCTTTGGTGCCTTGGTGGTGAATTGATTAGTAGTAAAAAATGCATAATTGTCATCATATTTACCATCATATTTGCACATTTATTCATATTATAATGCACATTTATTAATATTTTGTTATTTAATGTGTGCAGGCCTCGAATTATTATTTTAATAATAAATAAAGCTTAAAAGAGCCCAAAAGCCCAGATCCAAGCCCATATTTGAAGCCCAGGTGCAAAAGCGCAAATATCAATTGTCAAAGTGCAAATATACAAGGGCTAAAGTTGCAATTATTAAAGATGAGGGAAGGATAGAATTCTACCCAACCCTAAACTCTTGCAGGATGAGCATAAAAGCCAAAGATAAGAAGGAAATTCGTGGATAAAAGATTTGGGATATTTAAGATCAAGGTAACTTGATTTCTAAGTTATCTCGAAATCCCAAGATGAAGAGCCAGGATCACACTTCCAGAAGCAAACGCCCAGATAAACGGATCGGGAGAGGCCACGCGCCAAAGCGCGTGGCCAGAAGAGCCAGTTTTGCCGCAAAATTGCGGCAAAAAACCAGGATTTTGCGGCAATTTAGATGAGATCAGTTTTCAGTTTTTGTGGACAGGTTTATCCAGGACTCTTCGGCCTTCTGCACCTATAAATATCCCTGCAGGCGCAGCAGAGGGGAAATGCAGAGACGTATTAGGGTTTTCTTTTAGCTATTTCTCTTTAAATTTCAAGCAAGTTGTAATTTTTATTTCAAGCACATTGTGGAAGAAGGAGCTTGTATTTGGGAGACGTTCATCGAATAAAGGTTACCTTTTTCCTATTTAATTTTCTGCTATTTTTAATTTTATTTTGTGATCTCTCTGGTTTTCTTTTTAATCTGTGATCACTTCTGGTTTTCTTTTTCTTTGCTTCTTTGCAATCTTTCATATTAAATAAAATAAAATAAAAATAAATAAATTGAAAAGAAAAAAAAAGAATGATGATGAACTAATTTCCTTTAGTGGTTTGCTGAGATTCTTAAAGCAACCCTAGAGCTGTTAAGATTTGATCGGATTGAGGACATCTCTAGAAACCCTAGGTTTAATAATAACTTTTCTTGAAGATCAAACAAATAACTAGACTTCTTAATCTAGGATGCATATTAAAAAGACCCTTCATGACTTCAAACTTAAGAACTAGGACAGCCTAACTTTAAGATTAATCTTCTATTAAGCTGTACCTAGATGTTAGGATGAACCATAGTTTGGTTTTTAAGTAATGTAACTTTGTTAGAGTCTAGTATTGGTTTTTCTTGCTTGAATTAGTCTTAAAAACCTAGGGTAAATTACATATACTTCAATGTGATGATCAATCTCCTTAACTTGCAATAGGGTTGTGGTAGAAGATCAGCAAAGCCACATCTTTAATATCATATATCTCAAATCTAATCACTTCTTCTCTTATTTTGAAGTTAAAGAGGAATCGGGTCGAAAAGCTTGCATCGCATCCTTCCCTGAGGATCATGACCCGCTTGAGCCCTTGCTACAGCGGATTCGCATTGAGACTAAGAAATCTGAACTTTAATTCTTTTTATTCTTAAAATCTCAATCAAACTTTTGGCGCCGTTGCCGGGGAAGGAACGGCACGATTTCCTCGTTCTAATCATTCTTTATTCTTTCTGTTTGCAGATACAGAGAACAGGAAAACAGAGCAGTAGCAAGGACATACAGCAACCCAGTGCCTCTGCCCTCAAAGGCAGAGCACCAGGGCCTACATATTTGCCGCAGATCCGCGGCCAGGGCCGCAATTCTGCGGCAATAGTAGTTGACTACTAATCTGATTTTCTGCAGGTTGCTCTGAATTGCAAAAATAGCTTACTGCTTTGATTATATTTCTCTGTGATCACTCTGCAACTGCTAATTAATAACATTAACCCATTTGTTGATAATAAAAAAAAAAAACTAGACTCTTGCATTTAGGGCACGTGTCTATTTTAATTTTTTTAATTCTGTTGAAGAGTGCTGGCGATAAGGTACGTTTGCATAGCATATACATTAGGAAACATTCTTGGTTGATTTACTGCTTTCTTGAGTGATTACTTTTCTACAGCTTTACACGTACACAAAAACATCTTAAGGGCATAACCCATAAACAAGATAAGGTGGGGATTTCATCACCCTTCCTTGGCCCACAAATCATATCCGTCACACTCACAACCCTAACCTTAAGTAAAATTTGACTAGACGTTGGCCCTAGGTTAACTCGGACTCAATAGGAGATTGACCGAAGAGGAAAATTGTTCGAAATTAACTCTTGTCAAATCGGTGTCTTGGCAGGGGATTGAGGGCCGAAAGCCCGAAGAACGGTGGTTATTTAATTAAGGAACGTCTCTGACGGAAAACCTCCCACCGGTCTTGCCACCTACCTGGCCGATTAGCTTGTGGTTAACGTCGACAGTAGACCTCCTAAGGACAGTCTAAAGTTAGGAGTCGTCTAGGTCAAGGCTTACCCTAGATTAGGATTTTTGATTGTTTTTCTTTTTTATTGATTGATTGGGTGAACTTGTTTGCTGATTGTGCATGTCCGCTTGGTCGAGAGACCCACTTACATCCAGGCTAACTAGAACTAGTTCACCACCCAGCAAAAGCCCGACCCACACATGGCACAACCAATATCACTCCAAGATAGGTTCTATCCTATTAGGACCTCTCTTTCTTCTTGCATAAAGCTTAACGATGAAGGTGTTGACCCATTTGAGCTTAAGCCACAATACATCAACACCCTTCCGAAATTTCATGGATTTGACTCCGAGGATGCATACTTCTTCATAAGGGAATTTGAGGAAGTATGTCTCATGATGAATATTCCTAAGTTAGGAAAAGATGACATCAAACTTAGGTTTGTCCCCTTTGCTTTGAAGGATTTAGCAAAGAAATGGCTCTACAGTCTAGAGGCCGGTTCAATATCTTCGTGGGATAATTTTGTTAAGGCATTCTTAAAAAAATTTTATCCCGTCCACAAGACTGCACTGATTAGGAAGAACATCTTACAGTTTAAGCAAACAGCCAATGAACCTTTTTGGAAATATTTCGAACGTTTCAAGGACCTCCTTGCCCAATGCCCTCACCATGGGATAGAGAAATGGCGACTTTGCCAAGTTCTATATGATGGATTAGAATATCAAACTAAGACATTGTTAGAATCCATGTGCCAAGGAGGATTTCTGAAAAAGGACGAAACTGATGGATGGTTATTGTATGAGCAATTAGCTGAAAATACCATCTAATGGGAACCTACTCCGGAAAAACTTAGGACTAATGACCCTACTTCTTCTAAAGGAGGTATCCATTCCATTGAGGCCAACATAGCGACCGATGCTAAGTTAGCTGCTGTTATGTGAAGACTTGAGGCTCTTGAAACTAAAGAACCAGTCTCTGTGAACCAAGTCAGCCCAACATCTTCGGTGGGCTGTACTTATTGTCAAAATATGAACCATGTGTTCGAGGAATGTCCCGTCTTTATCGCGCATCAAAGCTTGCCCGAACATATGAGTGCGGCCTTCACAAGGCCCACCAACAATCCGCCCGCCAACAATCCATATTCGCCCACCTACAATCCCGGTTGGAGAAACCATCCCAATTTGTCATGGGGCCAAAGTAACAATGATCAAACTAGGCCCAAATTCTCCAACAATTTCCAAAATCCGCCCTATCAAAATCCTCCACCCTCTTTCCAATATTCACAAATGGAAACAAGGCTCTCCAATATGGAAAGAAAGGTGGACACTCTCGTTAAAAGCAATGACACACTGGCTCAAGTCTTGACTAGGATAGAGATGCAAATGAATCAGCAAGAAAGGCAAAAGGGTACTCTACCTAGTCAACCATTCTCAAACCCTAGGAACTCTAGTCAAGCTCACTTGGCTGAAGAGAATCATATGAGTCAGTGCAATGCGATTCATACATTGCGGTCGGGAAAACAAGTTGATAACCAAGTATCAACACCATCAAGTTCTAAACAAGCATTCAGCTTGCCTGATCCCACTCCATCTCAACTTGATGCCAACAACACGAAAAAAGACAAGTCAGCCGAAGATATGCACAAGCCCATCGCACCCTACCCAAATAGGCTTAAAGATAAGCAATGTGCACAAATGGATAAGGTACGCGAGATTTTTAATCAAGTCAAGATCAATATACCTCTTCGTGATGCAATTCAACAAGTCCCTAAGTATGCCAAGTTTATTAAGGACATGTGCACAAAGAAGAGAAAGACTAATGTGCCCAAGAAGGTTTTTCTAGCCACTAACATTAGTGAGCTATTGTCCAACCAGATCCCTGTCAAGTATAAGGACCCTGGTTGCCCCACCATCTCTTGCACAATAGGTCAAACTGCAATTAAGCATGCACTTCTTGATTTGGGAGCAAGTATCAACTTACTCCCCTTCTCAGTCTACCAACAACTTGGGTTGGGCGAACTTAGTCCGACTAAGGTTACAATCCAATTAGCTGACCGATCCATAAAAATTCCCAAAGGAGAAATTACCGATGTGCTCATCCGAGTTGGGGAGTTTATCTACCCAGTAGATTTTGTTGTTCTGGAGACCGAACCTGTATCCACTATTCGGTCTCAAACTCCCGTTATCCTAGGGCGTCCGTTCCTTGCAACTGCAAATGCGATCATAAATTGTAGGAATGGATCCATGAGGTTGACCTTTGGAAACATGACTAAAGAGGTCAATGTCTTCAACCTGGAAAACCAATCTCGTAAGATAAAAGACCAAACATTTGAGGTGAACTTCATCGAGAACATTTGTGAAAAAGAAAGTGAAAATGAGTCTCTATTTCTTGACAAGTTATTTGAGGATAAGTGCGATTTTAGTGATAAGATGACACATGTTGAGGATTATAATTTTAAAGTTCCCTTTAAAAAATGAAGATTTGATCTAAGTATCTTCAAAGAGCCAAGCACTGAAATATCGCATGAGAATATAGTTCAAGAAACTCCGATTGACTTAACTTTCGAAAGTCTCTTTGAAGAAGAACTCCTGTGTTTAGATACACCGATTAAGGAGATGTTGGTTAATTATTCACTTCCAGGGAAAAGTGTTGATTTAAGTTTTGAGGAGATGTACAGAACTGAGCTAGAATTTCTCGGCAAGGAAGTTCCAACTGAAAGGTGTGATGAATTTTTAAATAATGGAGGTGGACATATGATGAGGAAGAGCCTAAAGAAGATGAAACTGGGGGGAGAGAAAGTTAAAACAAAAATGTTGGTCTCCCCATTGTGCCTTATAAAGAGAACCCATTGGAATGATGGGAAACGAGCTAGAGGGATGAATCCTAAGCAGCTCTAGGTGAGAGTGATACATGTGTTGTACATATTATGGTATACTATTATTTTTTGCCTCTCTTTACATTTTTCTTCATGCATTCATGCATTTCATACATTGAGGACAATGCATGAGATAAGTGTGGGGGAGGTTTACTAACATAGAAAAGATTAATTAATAAAATAAAAAAAATATGTTTTTCTCTTTATTTGTTCTAACATTTCGAACAAAAAAAATTAAAAAAAAAATTTTTAAAAAAATTAAAAAAAACTTATAAAAAGGATAATACTTTGACTTATTTTTTGAAAGAAATCTAAGTTAGTTTTAAGGATTAGGAAAATCATGATTAGGATTTCTAAAAACTTGGTCAAAATAAATAAATTGTTTAAATTTTAGGTATAGGAGGAGAAATTGAATAATTAGTTAGTCTTAATTTTTACCTTAATGAAATGTGCATTCCTAGTACATATCTAGGATTCTAAGACAAAGACCTTGTGCCTCATAAAAAAATAAATAAAAAAATATCACCAATTAAGCTGGATACATGTGCCTCAAGAAGCATAAGTATTCACGCCTAAAGGTGAGTTCTAAATAAAAATAAAGTCCTTAGTTTTGTGGCCTAGTTCATTCGAATTTGAGTTCGCGGGGTGTTTTCTCACCTGGTGCCCTAAAGCCGACCGGTTTGGGAGCCACTGACTTTAAGTTCGCTACATGGGTGGATTAGAAAGCCTAAGAAAACTGAGAAATATTATACATGTATTAACACATCTATTAGTCAATTAGTTAGGTATGAGGGCCTCAAGAAGCCTTGATACTTATACGAAAGAAAATTAGATGAGTTATACATGCCAAAAAAAAAAAAAATTATATTAACACATCTAATAGTCAATTAGTTAGGTATGAGGGCCTCAAGAAGCCTTGATACTTACACGAAAGAAAATTAGATGATGTTATAAAAATAATAAAGAGGCATGAGAGTCCAAGTTAAGGAATTGTTAGTAAAAATTCATAAGGATGCATATGATTTTTGGTAACGAAAAAGACTATATTAGAAATTCAATTTTAATCCTTACCTAAAATGAATAACAATTGACTTTATAAAGACTAGGTTTGAAGAATGAATAAAAATAAGGATCCTAAAACTTATAGACTACTTAGTCTCTTCCAATATAAGTCAAATATTTTCCTTTTTATGGATTTTGTGGGTGTAATCCGCTGAAAACCCTCACGAGACAACACTCGTCCTCTAGGGTAATCTAGGGGTTTAACGGCTTGTTGCACACGCTAAGTGCAACCGTGATTCCTACGAAAGTGAGTTAGTTAGATTAGATTTTCTTTTTCTTTTTGATTTTTACTCGAGGACGAGCAAAAAGATAAGTGTGGGGGTGGGGAACCTGCAGAGCAAAAAATTAAAATAGACACGTGCCCTAAATGCAAGAGTCTAGTTTTTTTTTTTATTATCAACAAATGGGTTAATGTTATTAATTAGCAGTTGCAGAGTGATCACAGAGAAATATAATCAAAGCAGTAAGCTATTTTTGCAATTCAGAGCAACCTGCAGAAAACCAGATTAGTAGTCAACTACTATTGCCGCAGAATTGCGGCCCTGGCCGCGGATCTGCGGCAAATATGTAGGCCCTGGTGCTCTGCCTTCGAGGGCAGAGGCACTGGGTTGCTGTATGTCCTTGCTACTGCTCTGTTTTCCTGTTCTCTGTATCTGCAAACAGAAAGAATAAAGAATGATTAGAACGAGGAAATCGTGCCGTTCCTTCCCCGGCAACGGCGCCAAAAGTTTGATTGAGATTTTAAGAATAAAAAGAATTAAAGTTCAGATTTCTTAGTCTCAATGCGAATCCGCTGTAGCAATGGTTCAAGCGGGTCATGATCCTCAGGGAAGGATGCGATGCAAGCTTTTCGACCCGATTCCTCTTTAACTTCAAAATAAGAGAAGAAGTGATTAGATTTGAGATATATGATATGAAAGATGTGGCTTTGCTGATCTTCTACCACAACCCTATTGCAAGTTAAGGAGATTGATCATCACATTGAAGTATATGTAATTTACCCTAGGTTTTTAAGACTAATTCAAGCAAGAAAAACCAATGCTAGACTCTAACAAAGTTACATTACTTAAAAACCAAACTATGGTTCATCCTAACATCTAGGTACAGCTTAATAGAAGATTAATCTTAAAGTTAGGCTGTCCTAGTTCTTAAGTTTGAAGTCATGAAGGGTCTTTTTAATATGCATCCTAGATTAAGAAGTCTAGTTATTTGTTTGATCTTTAAGAAAAGTTATTATTAAACCTAGGGTTTCTAGAGATGTCCTCAATCCGATCAAATCTTAACAGCTCTAGGGTTGCTTTAAGAATCTCAGCAAACCACTAAAGGAAATTAGTTCATCATCATTCTTTTTTTTTCTTTTCAATTTATTTATTTTTTTTATTTTATTTAATATGAAAGATTGCAAAGAAGCAAAGAAAAAGAAAACCAGAAGAGATCACAGATTAAAAAGAAAACCAGATAGATCACAAAATAAAATTAAAAATAGCAGAAAATTAAATACGAAAAGGTAACATTTATTCGATGAACGTCTCCCAAATACAAGCTCCTTCTTCCACAATGTGCTTGAAATAAAAATTACAACTTGCTTGAAATTTAAAGAGAAATAGCTAAAAGAAAACCCTAATACGTCTCTGCATGCCCCCTCTGCTGCGCCTGCAGGGATATTTATAGGTGCAGAAGGCCGAAGAGTCCTGGATAAACCTGCCCACAAAAATTGGAAACTGATCTCATCTAAATTGCCGCAAAATCCTGGTTTTTTGCCGCAATTTTGCGGCAAAACTGGCTCTTCTGGCCACGCGCTTTGGCGCGTGGCCTCTCCCGATCCGTTTATCTGGGCGTTTGCTTCTGGAAGTGTGATCCTGGCTCTTCATCTTGGGATTTCGAGATAACTAAGAAATCAAGTTACCTTGATCTCAAATATCCCAAATCTTTTATCCACGAATTTCCTTCTTATCTTTGGCTTTTATGCTCATCCTGCAAGAGTTTAGGGTTGGGTAGAATTCTATCCTTCCCTCATCTTTAATAATTGCAACTTTAGCCCTTGTATATTTGCACTTTGACAATTGATATTTGCGCTTTTGCACCTGGGCTTCAAACATGGGCTTGGATCTGGGCTTTTGGGCTCTTTTAAGCTTTATTTATTATTAAAATAATAATTCGAGGCCTGCACACATTAAATAACAAAATATTAATAAATGTGCATTATAATATGAATAAATGTGCAAATGTGATGGTAAATATGATGACAATTATGCATTTTTTACTACTAATCATGAATGCATTTGGAACTTAAGGACAAACACATTTGATGCATCGCTATCAAGGAAGTATGGTGGGAGGACCACTTCTTGTTTTGGAGAAATGAATTGGCTACATCAGTTTTTGTAACCATTTCTTCGTCCTCTTTAAAAATATTTGAAATGTTTATATTCTAGCGTAAGTAATCTAAACTTTATCATATGATGTTTTGTGCTTATAGTTGAGTTGATTGGTTGCCTAAACTTTCATGTATTTTTGAAAAACTTTTCAATAGATTTACATGCCTATTCCTTTTGGTTGATTCATGTTTTTATATGCTTTAGTTAAAGCATATATTGATTTAAATGTCTATATCATATGTTCATATGTATATGCTATTAAAACTTGTGCTATACATGTATAATTTTTGAGATATATGCCTCACATGCTCTATTTATTTGTGTACTCATTTTATATTTGATTGTACATTATGTATCCTAATTTTGTTGACTCTAGCACAAGTTATATGATATATTATGTTTTTGGGAAAAAGAATTTGATACTAGTTTTGTGTTTTGAACTTTACTGTTCATTTTCATGAATTTGTCACTTACATGATTCTTGTCTACTCACATCATTTTTGTTTACTCATGACATTATTTTTATGAGCATTTATGAGCTTTATAGATTTTGAGTGTCAACTCTTGTATAATATAAATGTTTCATGGAATACCTGATTTGGTTTCATATTTTGAAGGATCCTTAACTAGTTTTTTAAAAATTATTTTAAACTAGTTATTTATTCTTCACTTGATAGTGTTTTCAACTATGATAATATTTTTAAATCTTATTTTTTGAAAGCTTCTACCCTTAAAGGGCTACTGGTTAGGCGACCATACCTTGTGTGCCATAATAATTATTTCTTTTATCTTGTGCATGATAAGGGTGGAAGATATGAGTTATACACTTGATCTTCATGTTGTTTCATTCTTGCATACTCATATTTGTTTTCTTATATATGTATGCTTCAAATTTTTTAATTGATATTTCTATTTTCATACATATATATATATATATATATATGATTTTGATTGTACTTATTTTATATTATCTTTACACTTTTTTTTAAAGCACAAAATGTTTATGCTAAACTTGACTTAATTTTAAATGTTAATTGGTATCTTTACAAGCTTATGTATTGATTTCAATTGGTATTTCTTTTGGTATCAAAATGTACTTCATATTTCACCTTCAATTGGTATCAAAATCTACAATTGGTATCTTAATAATTCTGTTTATCTACAAATGATATCAACATTTTTTTTTGTCAACTACTATTTGATTTTCATTAGTATCAAAATTTATTTTGTTCACTACAAGAATTTAAAATTTTATTTTAAAAGTGGTTTCAAAGTTTTCTTAAAAATTTTGTTTGATATGTATTGCTTATATGTAAGGGGAGCGTATCATCTCCTCTATATATGATTCATGTTGAGTGTATTTTATATATTGAGGAGTTTGACCTCTCTTCTTTATGTGATACACGTGTGTAGGGGGAGCTTAACATCTCCGTATATAAATTGTATATTTTGCTTATGTGGGTTAAGGTCTAGTCATCCCTTCTCCATGTAATGCATGCATGCAGGGGGAGTTAACTTAACGTCTCTCCTCTTCATGAATGTATATCGTATATACATTTATCATGTTTGTTTTTCTTCACCCTTTGTTGATGAATTGACAAAGAGGGGGAGAAGAATTTAGAGAGTTTATATATGCATGTTAATATTTGTTATTTATGCATACATACATGTTTTGTTTATGAGTTTTCATTGAATATCTACTTGTTTTGCTATGCATGAGTTAAGGGGGAGCTTTTATGAAGCTTATTTTTAATCCATGTATATATAACTCCATGAGTTTTGTCATCATCAAAAAGGGGGAGAATGTTGGCCCAAAGGCCAATCACTCTAGTTTTGATGATGATTAACTCATGTAGTTATAGTACTAATGATCTTGTTTTATTTAGTTTAAGATATTCAATCAAGATCTTAGTCGGTGTTTAGCTTTAACAAAAGATTTGAAGTCAAGTTTTAAAGCTATCACTTGTTGATTCAAGAGCTCATACTTCAAAATCGTATCAAGTACCCAAAGAGGAGTCTAGCTCATGGATTAAATCGAGATGGAGAAGAAGATTTTCAAGAAGACTTGAGTCTGGAGTTTATAAGTTTAAGATTTTTATTTTAGGATATATATAAAGAATAGATTAGTTGTGAATACTCAAGCTCATATACACACACAAAATATTTTATAATTTTTATGTTAAATAGTTTTTGAAAAATACATGTTTTGATTTAAGTTTTAAATTATATGCCTCAAAAATAGTTCACATGTTTGTAATATGTGTTGATTTTTAATAACACAAATTTGTACTTCTAAGAATTTCAATAGTTTTATTTTTGTGAATTTTATGGAGATTTTATGAAATTTAAGACGTATCTTTAGAAGTTGTTAAAATTGTCTTTTTGGGCTGTGGCGGTCGACCGATCGGTCGACCGAAGCAAGGCTCGGTCGACCGACGTGCACAAGACGTACACAAGCCTATGTGCCTTGAGCTCGGTCGATTGACTGGTCGACCGCACTAGAGATCAGCTAACCAATCGGTCGATCGACTGCGTCCGCAGAGCTCTCGGCTTTTCTCGGTCGACCGGGCGGCCGACTGTTCTGCTGTTTTGCTCTAACACCCTTTCAGTAATTTGGCCATAACTTTTCATTCTCACATTCAATTAATATAATTTAAATTTTATTTCAAAGATAACTATCAGGGTTACATTTCTTTTTCAATAGTCATTTTCTAATTCAAATGTTAAAGATGTCAAGTATTGGGATGAAGTCTGTTCTTGTTAGAAAACAGTTTACAGTTTCTGATTTGATACCTTTCAGTATTTTGTTGATAACTTTCTACTTAGAAATGATATTGATTTGATTTAAATTGTAATAGAAAGTAGACGTAATGATATACAAATTTTTCCTATATACCTATTTTTAAATTCTAACGTTTTAGGTCTCAAAATTATGCTCAAATGAGACCTGTTGCACAGTTTGGGTCTGTGGTCGGTCGACCGCCAGACTCCAACGGTTAGAAATTTTATTGTTGGTTGGTCGGCCGGGCAGTCAACAGACAGGCCATTTCTGGCAGTCTTTGAACCATAACGGTTAGTTTTTCTTAGCCTATAAATATGGGATTTTTGGGTAAGTTTTAAACAAGTTTTTCAAGAGCTTATTTCCCATCTTTAATAGAGTTTTCCCAACAAGTTTTTAGAGTTCATTACCATATCAAAAGAGTATCAGGATTGATTCTCTTAAGTTTTCAAAATCTTTTCTTTGACTTTTTCATCTTCACATCTATCTTGTTTTCTCACACAAGATTGAGTTATCCAGTACTATATCCATCCTCTATAGGATCTTTGTTTGTGAGAGTATTTGTTGGTGATCAAGAGAAGTAATACCAAGTGTTCCACCTTTGTATTTGGAGGAGTTGTAGAGGTTGCGGCCTCGGCTAGCTTACGGGTTCATGTGTATTGTTCTTGCAAGAACAAATGAGGGATTTGCGGGTTCAAGAGTTCTTGAGGGACCTCGTTGTAGGTGTTGCGGCACCGAGTGATCCTGCAGGATAATTATAGTGGAAATCCTTCATAGTAGTGAAGGCGGGGATGTAGAGCAAGTGGCTTGAACTTCGAAACAAATCTCTCATATTTGCGATTGCTTATTACTCCCTCTCTCACTTGTGTTTATATATATTGCATGCTTTTATTGTTTACATTCTCACATACTTGATAAACTTGTGCTTTATTGATATACATGGTTGGGTTATTTTAATATCTTGCAAGCTCTTGTATTGATCATATCCTTACATACTTGATATTGTCATTGTGCTTGTGTGCATTCTTGTATCAAACCAAGAGAGCTAAAGTAGCACCTCAACTCTTAGACTAGAGGAATCTTGAGGAGAAGTCCAGAGTCCTTCACATGGAACTCGGCTTCACTCTTTGGGTATACAAAGTGTGTTTATTTAGTTTGTATAATTAGTTTTTAATTCCACATTAGTTTTGTATTAGATTAGCTTGACACCTATTCACCCTGCCTCTAGGTGACATATAGTATTTACAGCTATGATTTTTTTGGTTCTTAATCATGTTTTGGTGTTTTTATGCTAATCATGTTTTGATTACATGTCTAGATGTCAATTTTTGTTAAAATATGTAACATGTATAATTTGTGAGTTATACTTGATTCTTATGCTTCACATGTTACATTACTAATGTGTACTCAGTGCATATTTTATTGTACTTATATGACCTAATTTTGATGATTCTTACATTTGTGCACTCTTTTATTTTAATTATTTATTTTGATATCGCACTTGTATATGTTTTGATCTTTATGTGAATATTTTTGCTTCATATATGTGTAAATTTTGTTAAAACTATATGATATACATGTTATATATCTTATATTCTATGTGTACTCATTTCATATTTGGATATATATGTATGCTTTAGTTTTTACAAACCTTACATATATTTTGAATTTTGTTTTTACATCCTCAATGTGTTTCTTGAATAGTTTTTTAATGAAAAAGAATTTTTCATGATTTGTGTTTTCATGTTTAAGAAAAAACTTTCTTATGGCTTTTTATGAAGTTGAGCTTCATTTCTTTACCTTCATGAAAATATTATTCACATGAATTTTGTGCACTCACATTTTTGTTTTCTCATGATTTCATATTCATGAACTCATATGAGCTCTATAGACTTTTGAATGTCAATTTTTGTGTAATTGTATATTAGTATGAGATATATATGATTTAGTTTATGTTTGAAGAATATTGAACTAGTTTTCAAAATTATTTTAAATTAGTTCTTTTATTCTTCAAGCGGTGGTGTTTTCAAACCTAATCAACTATTTTCAAAATATTATTTTTGAAAACTTCCACATTAGTGGACAGTTGGTTGGGTGATTATGCCTTATTTTGCTTAAATGACTATTTCTTAACATGTGTATGTAAGTTGGTGATTTCAATGATCTATGCACATGTTCATCATGAAAATTAACTTTTGTATACTCATTCTTATTTACCTATATATGTATGCATTCATATTTCAAATGGTATTTCTATTGACATACATACATATATGTGTTGGTCCCGAGATGATACCAATTGTAAGATCTAGAATATACGTCAACACTCAAACAAAAATATTAGCGTTACAGAAATAAAGTACTTACAATAAAAGGAAATTAAATCTCAGAAAGTAAAGCAAACGCAAACACAAGAGATTTATCCTGCTTCGGTCCTCGTGACGTACATCCAGTCCCCAAGCCACCCGCTTGAGATTTTCCTTTATCCTTTGACTTTGTACACCCAAAATCAACACCTTGCACACCACTTGACAAATCCCCTTTGCCAAATGTGTACAACTCTTCTTACAACCAAGAAGACCACAATACCTTATACAAACTCTCTTCAACCCTAAGACGCTCTTGTACAATGCTCCTCTTTGGGTGATTATAAACTTTCCTATAAGCCTTGAATCTGTATGTGATCATGGACAAGGGCTATTATAGGTGGACTCTTAGAAATCTTCACTATAGAGTAGAAATTTGAATGAAGAACTGAAAGTGGAAAACAGTTTTCTGAAATCAGATTTTTTTCAACAGAGTTTTTGGGAAGAAAACTATTGAGTTGAATTGGTGTTTTTAGCCTAGGACAACATCTCTATTTATAGGTGTAATCTATAGTCAGTTAGGGTAGTTATCAGGACAAATTTGAATTTTGAAACGTTGGATAAAACACCAGAATTCAATAACTGTACAACTGTTACAAACTGCTATAAATCGACTAGGGGGTTGGGGATTGGTCGACTAGTATAGGCAAATTTGACTAGGTTAGTCAACTAATTTAGGGTATAAGTCGACTACATAAGACTGAAATAGATATGCAAGTTTTTGAAAACTATAGTTAGTCGACCAGCAGGAATTATAAGTCGACTACAACATGTATTAGTCGACTAGTCATTTTGATAAATCGACTAACAACCCTATTAGTCTGCTAATAGGAAGGGTCAAGTCTGCTAATAGCAAGGGTCAAGTCTACTAATAGGAAGGGTCAAGTCTACTAATAGGTGATCAAGTCTACTAATAGGAAGGGTCAAGTCTACTAATAAACTAATGATGTGTATGTGTGCTTCAATGCTTTTAACATACTATTAACCATTACAATACACATCAATAGCAACTCTCTTTGAGAAGTCTTGATCATGTAGAACTCTTGAATAGGCTTGTGCAAAAGAGCTCCATTAAAATGGCTTCACAAATGTATCATCAAAAGCAAGTTCCAACACTCTCCCCCTTTTTGATGATGACACTTTGTTTGCACGAATACTCCCCCTGCAGAAAATATATTATATGTTTTCTTCCTGCAAAAAATATGTTCTCCCCCTGCAAAAAACAGGTTATAGAAAAACATGTGTTCTCCCCCTGCAAAAATTATATTATAACAAATATATATAATAAATGTTCTGAAATATTTTTCTTATCAAACTTCTTATATGGTACCTGAAAGATAGACATTAGAATGGTACCAATTATTAGAAGATCAAAGCATTAACCTTTAGGAGACCAAACCCAATTTGAATTTGATTTCCATCTGTTAGTATACACATAATTGCATGAATTACATATATCATGTATGTATGATGCAATATAAGTATTTTTATCAATAATGCTTAAGTTTTTAGGAATCCATATGAACTTTTTCTTAATTCTTTTTGAAATAATATCAATATTTCTTTTCACAAAAGAATTATATGGATTACTAACATATGTAGATTTTCCAAAAAATTCAAGACCATAATGATTATGTGACATCTTTTGATATGATAACAAATCATTTAACTTTTCTTTTCCTTGATTAAATTTAGTCACATTTTTCAAAATCTCTTTATATTTCATTTTGAAAATTGATGTCTTTATCTAAAACAGAAATTCTTTCATTTTAAACATAATTTCTCCTTTCAATAAAATATTATTTAGTAATAAATTCTCATTATCTTTTTTAATGATGATATCACTTTTTCAAAATCATCTTTTTGAGAATTTATAGAAGAAATTTGAGAAGCATAACAAGAATTTTTTTTAAAAGTTTTTCATTTTCTTTTGTCAAAACTTTATTCTTTATCTTTTCATTCTTAAGATCATTGTATAATTCTTAAAATACATCTAAGAGTTCAGAAAATTGTACATCATCTTCTTCTAGAGCCATGAAACAGATGTTGGCATGTTCAGTAGTTTCTTCTTCATCAGAGGAAGAGGAATCACTATTTTCTCATGAAGCTTAGTAGTCTTTCTTCTTTCTGAACTTTTTGCTCTTGAATTTACCTTTGTTTTTGAGCAAAGGGCAATCCTTCTTCATATGGCCTGTTTTATTACAATTAAAACATTTAAATTTACCTTGCTTCAAGAACTTTCTGAACTTTCTTGAAAGCATTGTCATCTCCTCTTCACCGTTATCTGAATTGTCCGTGTCTGAGGATGCATGGAAGGCAAGTTCTTTCTTCTTTGAGAGAGATTGTTGTTCATCCTTCTTTCTGTCTTCGAGTTTCACTTCATATGCCATTAGATAACCAATAAGGTTTTCTAACGACATTGTTGAGAGATCATTCGCTTCTTCTATTGCAGTTGTCTTCTTCTCCCAATTTGGTGTGAGTGCACGAAGGATCTTGCGAACTTTTTTGACTTGGGTGTATTCCTTGAAAAACACCTAGAGGGGGGGTGAATAGGTGTTGATGCTAATCTAATGATCTTTTTAAACAAGTATGTAAGTATGATGTAATCGGTCACTCAAAATAAGAAATTGAAGCCGAATTCCCCGTGAAGGGCTCTAGAACTTCTCCTCTTTGATTCCTCTAGATTATGAGTTGAGGCGCGTAATTGCTTTCTTATAGAGATGAGTAAAGACCAAAAAATGCAAGTAAATGAAATAGGTGCAATGAAGTGCAAACAAGAGATATCACAAGATAGAAATGTAAAGCAATCAAAAGCAATAAGGAAACCAATCGCAAACACAAGGAATTTATTTCGAGGTTCGAGCCACCGCTCTACGTCCCCGCCTCCACCACCGTGAAGGATTTCCACTAAATCCACAAAGGGAATTACAAGAGGTCTACACAAGACCGGAGTACCGAACTCCCACCAATCCAACCTCTACACAAGAGAGATCTCAACACAAAGAAAGTACAAGTAACAAGGTGATCAAAAAGACCACAAACTTCTCTCTTACAACTCCTTATAGAATGGGAAAGATTTTTAGCTCAAGAAGTGAAGTGAGAAAATCAGTTGTAAAGAACTAAGAAAGAGCTTGAAAACAACTGAAAAAATTTAACCAAGAATGCACTTAGGAAGAGAGAGCTTTTAAAACTTTTCTTTTCTTCTGAAACTTGAAAATAATAGGAATTTTTCTTAAATTTATTAAGGGACCAATGCCATCTATTTATAGGGATTAGAGGAGATCTATTCATCATAAAAACTAGGTTAATAGGTCAGGAATTAGCCACCAAAAATTCAGAGATAGCTGAATCAAACATCACAATCAAATCCACAAAACAAATCTCAAGAAACTAGCTGTTGGGGCTGCTGGCGGCTGTCGGTCGACCAGCACGGTCGACCGGCAGTCTATTTGCAAACTAGCCGTTGGACTCGGTCGACTGGTCGGTCAACTGGAGGCTAAACGAAAAATCTTGATTTGTTCTATCAGTCGACTGGCCCGGTCGACCGACAAAACCCGAGAGCAAGGGTGGTCGACCGGCAGACGTGCACAAACGTGCACGCCAAAGCCACAGGTCCGGTCGACCGGTGCGGTCGACCGATCAGGCCTGAAATAGATCCGGTCGACCGCCCGGTCAACCGTTGGGCCTGAAACAGTATTTTTATGGGAAAAATTTTGAACTTTGAAAGATTTTTAAAATTTTTTAAATGGCTAGATGATTAAGTAGCATGCTATAAGGGATGGTATACATGATATAAAGTAGATGTAAAAATATAAAATATTTTGAGCCATGTATATCAATCAAAACATGCACCTAAATCAACTAACTAAAACAAAAACCGTATTTTGAAAAATGAATGTGTGTGTGTGTTCTTGAGCCAACTTATCATAACCTCATTCTTTAACTAACTAATTCATACAAAGGTTTCTAGGTGACTACAAGATCTTCAAATTAGGGCATCTCCATATGCAACATTGAATAGCTTGAATCCTTGAACTTGAATTGAATCGACTTGAGTCAAAAATACCTTCCTTTAGAGAAGAAGACATCTTGATCCTTGAACCCTGAAACACACTTAAACACTAAAATAAGATTAGTACAAATAACTATATATATTTTGTAATCATCAAAACTCAAAAACCGGGTGATTGTAACCTTGGGCCAACATTCCTTTCCAAGGGATGATAAGGAATTAGTTATGTCGGTGAATCTTGTAACCATTTCTGAGATGGTTTCATTCTCCTTCATTTTGAAAAGTTCAAACCTGTGGACAAGAACAAAAATTTTAGATTCCTTAACTTTATTTGTGCATTCATGTTTTACCTGTAGAGTGTGCTATATTCTATTTGCAGAAGTGGCTGTTGACACACGGCTGAATTCTTCTTCGGTAAGGCACAGAATAAAGCATTTATCGCTTTGGCATCAAGGTTCGCATTCTTCTTTTGATCATCACTCCAAGAGGTGTAGTTGGTTGTCGGCTTGGTGTACGGTGCTTCTATTATGTTCCAAAGTTCGTAGTTGAGCGATTGCAAGTAGATCTTCATTCTACACTTTCAATAGTTGTAGTTGGATCCGTCAAATAGAGGTGGACATTGTGTAGAATGTCCTTCTTTGAATTGTAACGAAGGAAACTCCATTGCCATCCTTGTATGTTGTTGACTGGATATGCAGGGCTCTGATACCAATTGTTGGTCCCGAGATGATACCAATTGTAAAATCTAGAATATACGTCAACACTCAAACAAAAATATTAGCGTTACAGAAATAAAGTACTTGCAATAAAAGGAAATTAAATATCAGAAAGTAAAGAAAACGTAAGCACAAGAGATTTATCCTGATTCGGTCTTCGTGACCTACATCCAGTCGCCAAGCCACCCGCTTGAGATTTTCCTTTATCCTTTGACTTTGTACACCCAAAATTAACACCTTGCACACCACTTGACAAATCCCTTTTGCCAAATGTGTACAACTCTTCTTGCAACCAAGAAGACCACAACACCTTATACAAACTCTCTTCAACCCGAAGACGCTCTTGTACAATTCTCCTTTTTGAGTGATTACAAACTTTCCTATAAGCCTTGAATCTGTATGTGATCGTGGACAAGGGCTATTATAGGTGGACTCTCAGAAAGCTTCACTATAGAGTAGGAATTTGAATGAAGAACTGAAAGTGAAAAACAGTTTTCTGAAATCAGATCTTTTTTCAACAGAGTTTTTGGGTAGAAAACTATTGATTTGAATTGGTATTTTTAGCCTAGGACAACATCCCTATTTATAGGTGAAATCTATAGTCAGTTAGGGTAGTTATCAGGACAAATTTGAATTTTGAAACGTTGGATAAAATACCAGAATTCAATAACTATACAACAACTACAAACTGCTATATGTCGACTAGGGGTTGGGGGTTAGTCGACTAATATAGGCAAATTTGACTGGGTTAGTCGACTAATCTTGGGTATAAGTCGACTACATAAGACTGAAATAGATAAGCAAGTTTCTTTAACTATAGTTAGTCGACCGGCAGGAATTATAAGTTGACTACAACATGTATTAGTCGACTAGTCATTTTGATAAGTCGAGTAACAACCCTATTAGTCTGCTAATAGGAAGGGTCAAGTCTGCTAATAGCAAGGGTCAAGTCTACTAATAGGTGATCAAGTCTACTAATAGGAAGGGTCAAGTCTACTAATAAACTAATGATGTGTATATGTGTTTCAAGGCTTTTAACATACTATTAACCATTACAATACACATCAATAGAAACTCTCTTTGGGAAGTCTTGATCATGTAGAACTGTTGAATAGGCTTGTGCAAAAGAGCTCCACTGAAATGGCTTCACAAATGATCATCAAAAGCAAGTTTTAATAATATGTGATTCTTTGTGCTTGTTTAACAATGTCCATACATATTTTTAATAGCACATAATGCTAAGCTTGATTTAGTTTTAAATGTTAATTGGTATCTTTTACAAACTTATGCATTAGTTTTGCTGGTTTTTCAAAAAAAGGAGAAATTTCTTGAGTTTACTATTAATTGGTATCAATTATTACAATTGGTATCTATCTTTTAAAATTATTTTAAAATTTCAAAATTCGTATCATGAGTTTTTATTTTCTATTTGATTGGTATCATGTTTAAACCTTCATTTGGTATCAATATTGTTTTGTAAATTGGTATCTATGCTTATGCTTTTAATTGGTCTTCTTAGTTTTCCAATTGGCATTCATATTTTGTGTTAAAAATGGTATCTTAGAAAATCATTTAAATTTTATTTTATTTTTAAAATTTATTTTGATACTTATTCGCTATATGCAAGGGGAGTTAACTTAATGTCTTCTCTATATATAAACTTATGATGAGTGTATTGCATAAGAAAGATCTTGAACTCTCTTCTCTATATCATACACGTGTGTAGGGAGAGCTTAACATCTCTGTCTATTCATTGATACTATGCTTGTATGGGTTAGAGTTTAGTCATCTCTTCTCCATGTAATACATGTATGCAGGGAGAGTTAACTTCGCGTCTCTTCTCTTCATAAATTTATCTCGCATATACATGTACTTTATTTTGTGTACCCTTTTTGATGAATTGACAAAGGGGGGAGAGGATTTTAGAGTTTATATTTGCATGCTTGTATTACATGTTTGCATACATGTGTTTATATTCATGATTCGTGTTCATAATTTACTTGGTATCTAGAGCTTACATTGCATATATTTTTTTTTTAACATTTGGTATCTAGCAATTAAAACTATTTTTGTATCTTACAATATTTTTCAAAAACTAGAAACTGTATTTTCTAAAACTAGGATTCTTGAATAGAAAATACACTTTGTCCAAAACTCATTCAAATACAAAAACATGATATTTAAACTCTTTGAAGCATGATGCATATGGATAGAAATCCAATATATATGAAACATATACATATCATAGTTTTTGTCTTTAATTCCAAAAATATGTTTTGATTAGAAATACCAAAACATAAAACACATGAAATAGAATATCAAACTAAGTTTCTTTACATAGTTGAAGAACACATGTATATAGAACAAATCTAATATACATTAAACCATGTAAACTTATTTTGATATAATCTCTAGTCATGTAAACTAAGATCGGTTAAACCAAAAACCGAAAACCAATATTCAAATCATGAAACGTGTGTGTTGTGAACTTGAGCTTATCATACTATACTAATCTTTACAATTTGGGATCTAAACTCAAAACTAAACTATGGATACCTAAGTCTTCTTGTAGAGCGTAATCTCCAAGCCGACTCGATCCAAAGCTCCTTGATCCACCGAGCAAGTGCTATATATGATCTTTGACGCTCGGGCTCTTGAATCAACATGTGAAAGCTTCCAAATCACCTTGTTGAAGCTAATCACCTACTAATAACTTGATTAATGATCTGAAACTAAAATCACAAGATTATTAGTACACATAACTACATGAGTTAATCATCATCAAAACTAGGGTGGAAGGCCTTTGGGCCAACAATCTCCCCCTTTTTGATGATGACAAAACTCATGGAGTTATATATGCATGGATTAAAGTTAGGCTTCAAAGAAGCTCCCCCTTAACTCATGCATAAACAAATAAACAATAAATAATATGCAATAAAGGTTCTTAAACATGAATGCATATAAATGCATAAACAATAAAGGTTCTAGATACCAATGAAATGTTTAAAACAAAACATGCTCTAGATACCAATTACAAAACATCCAATTACAAAACATGCTCTAGATATCAATTAAAATTAAACTAAATTAAACTTAATATATGCAAAAACATAAACATACATATAAACTCAAATTCTTCTCCCCCTTTTTGTCAATCATCAACAAAGGGGTACAAACCAAAACAAAACAAAAACTTCTCTCTTTTAATACAAAGAGTCAATCTTCAATAAGGGGTAAAAACAAAACCAAATCAATAAATTTTTCTTCACCTTTTTGTTCGAAACAACGAATCAATAAAAATGATATTTTCCCCCTTTTTGTCTAAAACAAAAACAAAACCAAATAGGGGTGATAATCAATTAAGGTACCAATTGAAAATATGTCAAAGAATAGCATCTTGATACCAATTGAAAGGAAACAAACAAAAAAATATTGATACCAATTTTAAGCAAAAACACATGAAACATCTTGATATCAATTAAAATTAAACATAATAAATTTTGAATATCTAAACAAAAATTTTGATACCAATAGTAAATATTTTTCATTTTGAACATATGATACCAATTTGAAATTTTCAATCATAAAGTATGGGAGTGAAAAACAAATACTAATTGAAAGACAAAATCAAATTTTCTCCCCCTTTATGAAAATACCAACTAAAATAATGTTCACTTTTATTTTAACAAGCCTATGCATTGTTTAAAAAAATTTGAAACAAACATATATATGTATGAAAATAGATACCGATAGAAATTGATATTCTTGGAATAGAAAGCATACATGCATACAAAATATATATAAGTATACAAGAAATGTCAAGATTGATACCAATTGAAAGAATTCAATGATACCAATTGAAATAACAATAATATCAAATATATATCTCATATAACTATACCTCCCAATCATGGTTCAAGTTTTAAATGATTTTCATTTTAAAGCATATATGAACATGATCTCCCATCCATTCTCCCATAGAAGGTAGGGGTTTTCAAAAGATAGGTTTGAAAATGTAGTATGTTTGAAAATCTCTACCATAGTGAAGAATACGAACTAGTTATAGGAAAAACTTTTAAAACTAGTACGAAATCTTTCAAGCAAGGAATAAAACAAAATTGTTTTTCATGAAACACATGCAAATCACATGATCACTAAACACTCAAAATCCATAAAGTCCATATCAAATTCTCATGAAAACAAATCATGAGTAAACTGATAAAGTGAGTGTACAAGTATAATGTGACACATATCGATCATGAAAATATTTAATTAGGCTCATATGAAATTCCTTGAAAACATGAAAATCATCTAAGAAGTGAAATCACCAATTGAAATCATCTTAAAAACATGAAATTCATTATAAATGTGAAATCACCTAGCAAACATGAAATTCATCCAAACGATTTAAACTTCAAGGCATATGTATGTCATGTACAAACTAAAGTATACATACATATCCTAAACATAATGAGTCCACAAGGGTATATGCATGAAAGCACGTGGCTCAAGGATGTACATGTATAATCAATAGTTTGGATAAGATAGACATATACATGAAGTTAAACAAATAAACACGAATTCAAGAAAAACTAAATTTTCACCAAAACTAATTTCATTTCAAGGTATATGTATGAATTGTCAACACAATAAGTATACATACATATCCTTAAACACAATTGAGTCCATATATATAGATTTGCATGAAAGGCAAATGACTCAAAGGGTATACATGTATATCTTAAGGTTTGGCAAATTAAACATATACATGAAATGAAAAACTCATAAAACAAATCCAGAACTAGGAATACAAGTCAAATGCAAGAATCATCAAAACTAGACTATACTAGTACATCAAGTGAACACAAATGAGCGTTCAAGCACAAACATATACAAAGGTCTATTTGTAGCTCACTAGTTGTACAAGTATAACTTCTAGTCTTAATGAAAACTTAACATTCAATCAAGTAGTCAAAACATGAAGCATAAAACGGGAATCATAACCCAACATGATAAACATAATAATCAAAACATGAATTATTAAAACAAAAAGTCATAGTTAACCATATGATTTGCATGACAAAGACATGTGCATTAGATCTATGATTAACATGATAGCTAAAACATAAAGAGAACACAAAATATGGGTCCATACTAAACATGGGTGTCTCAACAACTAATCATGTAAAGCATAAGTCTAATAAACATGGCAAATATCATACTAATCATGAAACAATAAAACATGATTCAACAAAAATCATAAACATCCATATGATCATTATGTAAATGCATGTGCATTAGATCTAGTGCATACATATTAGTTTAAACAAGGTGAGAACACTAAATGTAGATCCATATAAAACATGGGTGTTCAAGTAACTAAACATGTATAACACTAATCTTAATCAACATGACATAAGCATAATGAATCAATAAAACAAGACATGCTATATATTGATGAACATGAAAAAGCATGTAAATAAAAATGGGAGTTAGAGAATGATACCAAAACCAATGAAGGTGCATCTCTAGTTCTCCAAACCACGGTGGTCCTCCCACCAAATCCCTTGAGAGTGAAGCATCCAAATTGTTCTCTTTTAAGCTTAGAACGCATCCACCTCAGGGCACCAATACTCTCACGTGATGCGAGAGCTCCCACCTACATCAAAAAGCATAGAGGTGGTCTTTGGTACCCATTTTCTTTTGGGTCCATAGGGGTTAGTATCTTTTCTAACCCAAACAAGATTAGTTGCTAAATTTTCATGATAAACACGATCATAACAAAATCTAGCAAGGTGGCCTTTTCGACCACAATGTGTACATGTGTACACATGAGCATACATGTAATGGTGGTGACCGTGGGAAGCATGTGTATGCCGTATAGGGTGTGCATGTAAAGATGGACCTTATTTCTTACGAACCAAGGTTTCCAAACGTGAATGATTCAATGTGCATTGGCTCAAAGTGGAGCCCAAACATTCAACACTTTTCTTCAAAACACTTATATCATTTTCAATAGAGGAAGATAAAGTGGAGCATGCAATAAGTGTGCAAGAAGAAGAAGAAGCTATACTAACATGGCACACATGAGAATCAATATCAATTTTCAAAGATTCATTTTTCTTCAAAACTAAATACAATTCTTTTGTAATAGAATCAATTTTATTTTTCAAAACAAGGTTATCTTTTAAAACAAAATCCAATTTAGAAGATAAAACCTCATTGTTTTTCACAACATCATTACAATCATTTTTGTTTTTCAAAATCTCAATCTCATTAAGGGCAAGGTCTAGTTGAGATCTTAGTGAGTCACGTTCACTAGTGATCTCTTCCTTTTCTTGCAAAACTAATTCAAAATTAGAACACAAATCCTTTAATTCATTTTTCAAAACAAGGTTGTCCTCTTTCAAAAGATTGTGTTTTTCCAATAAATTTTCAAGCTTTTGAGCAAGTTTCAAATTCAATGTTTGAACTTCAAAACAACCATGGCAATAGGAACTAGAGCTATTATCTAATTGAGAATCCGATTGTACCTCAAGGGAGTTATTCCCTTGGACCATGAGGCAACGCTCTTCGGACTTTTCTCTCATAGATCTCCTCATCTTGTTGATAATCCTTGGAAGCTCGGGAGACGTCAAGAAGCTTCAAACTGCAAAAGCCGAGTCATATCGATCAAACACCGGTAAAAGATGTTCATTAAGAGATTCTCTAAGTGCTCTAAGTGCTAATACATTTGCCTTCTTATGCTTGCTACTATTAGGGAATGATTCCATAGTGGAGGCTTGATAAACTAGATGTCCTAGTCTTTTCAAATGGCTACTCATATTGGCCTTCCAAGCATCAAGTCTAATATGGTCAAACATAGGAGGGCTATCCATGAGAGCAAACTAAATGAGTGCAAATGAACAATGCAAATGAAGATTAGCAAACCAAGATCTCACTCCTAGGTGGTTAAACCTAATATCAGGAGCACTAGCTCTGATACCAATTGAAAGGTCACCTAGAGGGGGGGTGAATAGGTGATAATGCTAATCTAATAAACTCAATGCGAAATTTAAAAACTTAATGCAATACACTCAAGTCCAATCAACAAGAGATGCACACACAACCAAGCCAAGAAATATGAATGCACAATATGAATAGTTGCAAGGTACAAAGTAAAGAGAGAGATAGAGAGAGTCAATGGATCAAGCGCAAACAACAAGATATGTTACGAGGTTCGAGCACCCAGCTCTACATCCCCGCCTTCGACACACGAAGGATTTCTAATCCACTAGCTAGTCCACAAAGAACTCTCACAAGGAGTACCCAACTCCTCTCTTTACAACCACAGCCTCCTCCTTGAGGCAAGCTCCAATCCAACTAAACAATCACCTCACAACCCGAGGGATTAGCACAAAGCAAACACAAGGATCACCTTACAACTTGAGAGATACAACCCAAATGCACAACATCCTCAACACAATGAGGGCAAGGCACAAAGCAAAGATTGGGTTTTTAACTTGGTGGTCTAAACAACAACCACAAACAAATTTTTTCTCCTACACAAAGATCCTATAGAAGAGATAGTAGATTTTTGGCTCAAGTGTGGAGAAAACCAATGGAATGGAAATCAAAATCACAAAGAAAAATCCTTGGGAAAAACTGAAATCAAGATATAGAAGATGAATCAAAACTCTTTTCCCAAAAACCCTTTTCTTTGAATTTCCAAACCCTAGCAAAAACACCAAATAGATTGTTCAATTTGAATCCAAAAACTTCTTTTGATTGCTGTGAAAACACCAGAGAGTAAGGAAAAATTCGCACAAAAATTCTTAGAGAAAAACTCTTTCCAATGGGGTATTTATAGGCAAATCTAGAAACTAGCCGTTGACAGCAGATTTTGCCAAAATAGCCCTGTCGGTCGACCGCACGGTCGACCGTCCAACGGTCATATTCTGACCGTTGACAGCTACTGGTCGACCACCGGTCGACCCAAACAAACAGAGAGCAAACTGCTCTCAGTCGGTCGACCGCACGGTCGACCGGCTACAAGTGTAGCAGCGTGCACGTATCCGTGCACGTCGGTCGACCCGGACGGTCGACCGGCTACATGGTGCGGTCGACCGTTAGGGTCGACCGACCTAACCTGGCAGACACTGTACAGGTCAGAAAAACAGAGGAAATAAATATCCAATAAATTCTTGTAAACTATTAAAAAATCTCAAAAATAGTTTTGACAATTTGCATTGATATATGAACATATGATAAAAGTTTTGACTCAAATATCAAGCAATTAAAACTATTTTTGTATCTTACAATATTTTTCAAAAACTAGAAACTGTATTTTCTAAAACTAGGATTCTTGAATAGAAAATACACTTTGTCCAGAACTCATTCAAATACAAAAACATGATATTTAAACTCTTTGAAGCATGATGCATATGGATAGAAATCCAATATACATGAAACATATACATATCATAGTTTTTGTCTTTAATTCCAAAAATATGTTTTGATTAGAAATACCAAACATAAAACACATGAAATAGAATATCAAACTAAGTTTCTTTAAATAGTTGAAGCACACATGTATATAGAACAAATCTAATATACATTAAACCATGTAAACTTGTTTTGATATAATCTCTAGTCATGTAAACCAAGATCGGTTAAACCAAAAACCGAAAACCAATATTCAAATCATGAAACGTGTGTGTTGTGAACATGAGCTTATCATACTATACTAATCTTTACAATTTGGGATCTAAACTCAAAACTAAACTATGGATACCTAAGTCTTCTTGTAGAGCGCAATCTCCAAGCCGACTCGATCCAAAGCTCCTTGATCCACCGAGCAAGTGCTATATATGATCTTTGACGCTCGGGCTCTTGAATCAACATGTGAAAGCTTCCAAATCATCTTGTTGAAGCTAATCACCTACTAATAACTTGATTAATGATCTGAAACTAAAATCACAAGATTATTAGTACACATAACTACATGAGTTAATCATCATCAAAACTAGGGTGGAAGGCCTTTGGGCCAACAGTAGGGACAAGATCAGTGGGAGGTATCCGTGCCGGAGCAACGGGCCTAATTATGCCAAATCACTGTTCTTCATGATTTCGCCTCTCAATCTCCAACCTTAGACACTGATTTGACAAGAGTCAACTTGTAACAACTTTTCCCTTATGTCAATCTCTTAAATGAGTCCGAGATGTCCCTAGGGGCCAACATCTAGCAAATTTTATTTAGGTTTGGGTTGTGTGAGTGGGGAGGTAATTTTTGGGCAAAGGAAGGGTAATGACTTTCCCACCTTATGTTGTATTAGGTTTTGCCCTTAAGTTCAATTCGTGCAAGTGTGCAATATAGATAACAATGAACACACAAAGAGAGTAAAACACCTACGTGTTTGACCTAACTATGTGCTATGCAATATGTACACCTACGTCAAGATCACAACAACAGAAGAATAAAATACAGTATATTGAAACGAAATTGACACGTGCCTAGATGCAAATGTCTAAACCATTTTAAAACATCCAATTATCATATTTTAGTTCGTAAAATTATTACAGTGCACAGGTAATATAAACAAAAACTAGCAGCAGAATATAAGAATATACAAGAATTTACCCGACCACACAAAAGCAAGTGTGGATTTCTGCAATGCTAAAACTTTAATCTGCACACCAAAAACAAAGAAGAAAAGTTAATAAAAACGTGAAATCAAACCGTTCTCATCCCGGCAACGGCGCCAAAATTTGATCGGGGGAAAACCGCACACGAAAAGTGTATGTTTTGAAATCAAGAGTTAAAAGTGCGTGCTTTGGCTTCCTCGATACTTCCGTTATAGCATAAAGGCTAAACGGTCGAGTCCACAAGGAGGGGAAACAATAGAAGCTTTACCGAAATGTTCACGTGTGTGTTAAAGTTTCTTCAACATTTTAAAGAATCAAAAGAAATGAAAACATAGAATGAAAAGAGAAGAGTACGGTGAAACACAAAGAAGTGGAAAACATAGAAGAGTAATTTTTGTGATTTTTGATATATTTATAAAACAAAGTAAAAAGAGAAGAAAACTCATAACTACTAACTACTAATGGCTCTACTAACTATGATAACCTCTTAGTGATAGTTGCCTCACATATATCCTTGATCATAACTGGTCCCTGGTTCAAGAGCCTTTCAAAGCATGACCCATACGATAACTTTCACATACAAACTCAATAAAATAAGTGCAAATTACACTTAAACCATCAAAAACAAGTATGGAATAAAGTAATGTTAGCTTGTTAGAGAGTTAGGATATTAGAGTGTTAGATCTATCATCATGAGCCATCAATGACTCTTGCAAGAGTAAGGACAAGTAGAGATTATTAGATTCATGTGGATTATAGAGTAAGAAGTTAGCAACTTAGTGGTTGTAGTTAGTTGCCATGAGAGAAAATTAGCTAAACATGTAAAAGAAGTTAAAGAGAAGAAAACAAGGAGAGATAAAGAGAGCACCTTTCATAGATTATCACTTTCTATTACAAATACTCTTGCTTTCCAACCATGTACCACTCTTTCTTATCTTACAAGATCTAAAAGAAATGAAAAATACAAAGGAGAAAGAAGAAGAAGAACTAAACTAAACTACCCTAAACTACAACAAGAGAAAAACCCTAAAAACCAACCTAAAAAAACATCAAAACTCCTCTTATGCTTTGGAAATCCTAGGGAATTTATAGGCAAACTGGGGCACCAGGGTACAAGAATGGAGCAGCGCGTCAAATCTTGGCACGCGGCTCTACACCAGAGCTGTGGAACACGGCTATGGCCATGTTTCCGCAACCATAGTGTGGCCACGCACGCGGCGCTGCCTGCAGCGTGCTGTCACGTTGCCCCTATCTGCTGTACGTTCTGGTTTCTGGATATGGGCGCCCGATTTTAACAAATTCACCCTCCAAATTCAATGCCTATCTTTGTAGGCTTTTATCACTAATTAAATGGTGATTTTGGGTCTTCTTCTTCATTTCATGCTATCGACCTAGCAATATGCAAGAGAAGTATTATTAGTAGAATTTAACATTAAATAAATGTGAAGATGTGGTATGAATTATGCAGTTTTAAAGACTACTCATGATGCATCAAATAAGTGTGTGCTTCAAGCTTCAAATACATCCACCTCCAATGCACCAATCCTCTCACGTTTTGTGAGAGCCCACACTTAGATCAAACATAATAGTTGGAGATTTTGGTACCCATATTTTTTTGAGTCCACGGGGGTTAGAAACAATTGATACCCAAACATTTTTATTTACAAAATTGAAAGAATTTAATCTATCAAAACAAAATTTTGTAAGATGACCTTTGCGGCCACAATGTGTACAAGTTTAGACTCTAGCATACATATATGTGATGTGAGTATGAGCATAGTGTGTATGAGATGTATGTTGTAGAGTATGTGCATGAACATATGGAATTTGTTTCTTGCGATATATTGATTTCAATCTATTATGGTTAAATGCACATTGGTTCAAAGTGGAGGCCAAACAATCAATTTTCTTTTTCACAATGCAAATATCATTATTTATTTTAGAAGGAAAAAAACATGAGAAACAAAATTCTTTTTCTTTTTAGAAATAGAAATATTTTCTTTTTCTTTCAAAACTTTTTTCTTTTTCAAGTTGTCATTTTCCTTCAAAATAATCTCCTTTTCTTTTTCCACTAAAATAATTTTCATTTTCAAAGATACATTTTCTTTTAAAACACATTCAAATTTATTTTTAAAAGAATCTTTTTCTTTTAACACAATATTATTTTAATTATTTACTTTTTACCTTTCATTTTCAGCAAATCATATTTTTCAAGAAATTTTTGGCAAAATAATGCAAGGTCATCATATGGCATTTCAACTTCTTCCTCTAGCTCAGAATCGGAATTTACCTCAAGGGGATCATCCCCTTGGACTATGTAGCACATATTGAAAATATTCCATCATCCGAGTCACTCCCCATGTAATTACTTTTGTTCACCAAAGGAGATAAAAGTATTCCATACTACAAAAGCCAAATCAAAGTTAGAAATCCTAGATAATTATTCATTATTTAGGGTTAGCTTTAGAGCATGAATGACTTTTGCATTAGCCTCAAGATACTTGCCATTAACTAAATAAGAATCTTTAATAGTGGCAAGATAAACATGAATACCTAGGGCTTTTAGGTACATGAACATATAAACTTTTCAAGTTTGGAAGTTAAGAATATCAAACATGGGAGGTGTCATGAAATCCATGTGTGCGTATAAACTAATACCGTGATTAGTAAAAAAAAAAAAAAAGATCTTTAACTCTAGGTTGTTAGACCCAAATTAAGATCATATAGAGATGAACAATAAAGACATACAAGATATATAAACACAAGTGAGAGAAAAAGAGATGAGCAATTACAAACACGGGAGAATTATTTCGAGCTTCGAGCCACTGCTCTACGTCCCCCCTTCACCACTATGAAGGATTTCTGTGAAAAAAGATCTCGTAAGATCACTCGGTGCCGCAACACCTACAACAAGCTTTCTCAAGAACTCGTAGATCTGCAAGTCCCTCACTTGTTCTAGCAAGAATAACGCACACGAGCTCACTAGCTTGCCGAGGCCACACCTCTACAACTTCCCAATACAAGGGTGGAACAGTTGTGATCACTTCTCTTGATCACCAAAACAACTCTCACGATAAGTATTATAGAGGATGAATACAGCAATGGAAAGCTCAATCTTGTGTGAGAAAACTAGGTAGATTGAGCGGTGAAAAACTCAAGAAAACACTTTTGAAAATGCAAGAGATTCACTCTTGAAAAACTCTCTTTTGGATATGAAAATAAAGCTCTAAACTTGCTAAAAAATTCTGTAAAAGAGCTCTTAAAACATCCTAAAAAAAATCTTACAAAAAATATGGCCAAAGGTCCCAATTTATAGGCAGTCCAAAAACTAGTCGTTGGGGGCCAAATGGCCTGTCAGTCGACCGGCCGGTCGACCGGACAATGGTCATATTTCAGACCGTTGGGGTGGCCGGTCGACCGCTCGGTCCAATGCCCATCGGTCGACCGCTCGGTCCAATGCCCATCGGTCGACCATGGCCAAAACTAGAGAGCAGGTCTCTCTGGTAGGTCGACCGCTCGTCGACCAGGGCCAGATTCAAATAGCAGCCTCTCTGGATCGGTCGACCGTATGGTCGATCGGTCCTAAAGCCATGTGCTTGTGCATGTTCTGTGCACATCTGTTGACCGCTCGGTCGACCGAGCCCTACTTCGGTCGACCGGTCGATTGACCGCCAGAACTCCAGATCAGGGTTTTAAGGTTAGGAAATTTGGACTTGAAAAACCCTAAAAATTTTATTTAAATACCATAAAATTCACAAAAATAGGTTCATTGAAATACTTTGAAGTACAAATATGCGTGATAAAAAATCAACACATATTAGAAACAAATTGAACTATTTTTTAGGCATAGAATTTTAAGCTTAAAATAAAAACCATATTTTTCCAAAAACAAATTTTCTAAATGACGACTGGATTTTTTCAAAACTTGTTCAAATACAAAAATAAGATATTTAAACACTTTTGAAGTATAGTGTGTATGAAAATGATCCAATACACATATAAGATGAAATATACTTATTTTTTACCAAAAGCTCAAAAATAAGTTTTGATAAATGCAAAACTTAAAACCATAAATTAGAAACATCAAAATAAGTTTTTTTAAACATTATGAAGCATCAATGTGTAAGAATGAAATCCAATACACATATAAACTATGTAAACTTATTTGATGAAATCTATTCATGAAAACGAAATATGTGATAGGTAGTAAAAAATGCATATTCATCACTACATTTACTATCACATTTTCATATTTATTCCTACAGTTATGCACTATTACTAATGTTTTATTATTTAATGTGTGTAGGCCTTGAGTAATTAATTAAATAAAGAATAAAGCCTAAATGAAGCCCAGAAGCCCCAAAAAGCCCATGTGCAAGCCCAAGTGCAAAAGTTGCAATTACCAAGTGCTAAAGTTGCAATTACCATGTGCAAAATTTGTAATTACTAAAAGAAGAGGAAAGGGATAGACTTCTACTAAATCCTAATTACTTGTAGGACAAGGATAAAGATAAAAGGAGGAGAGTGCAAAGATAAATTTCGCTTTAAAGAAATTTGGATTTAGGGTAACTTGCTTCCCAAGTTATCCTGAATTTTCAAAATAAAGAGTCGGTACGCCAGAACTAAAAATATACCCAGATGGACGGACCAGAGGAGGCCACGCAAGAAAACGCGTGGCTAGATGCCCCAGAATGGCCGCGGAAACGCGGCCATAGCCGCGTTTCCGCGGCAATACAAATGACGCTGGGTACCAGTTTTCGTGAAGGAGTTGTACCGGGACTCTACTGCTTCCATCTCCTATAAATCCCCTGCAGAGCAATAGAGAAGGGCGTCCAGTGGAGTACAGAAACAAATTAGGGTTTTTCTTAGGATAATTTGTAGATTGTAACTTAGGTTTTTTTATTTATTTTTTTTGTAATTTTTAATTTTCTTTATGCAACTGAGAGGAGAGGATACTTTCATGGAGGAAGGAGATCAAACTTGTACTGAGGTAACATCGGTGTAAGTAATCTTTTCTTCCATTGTTAATAAAATCAAATCAAAGTTTGCTTCTTTTTTCTATTCTTGTTTTGCTTTTGTTTCCCTCTTTTGTGTTTGTGGATCCATATGAAACCAAGAGCTTCGAAGTTGCCTTCTCCTTGCAAGTGCCGTTGATAGTTTATGGTGATGAATATCATTTCCATGGCGGCGTAGCTCGCCTTTTATTCGTAGTATAGATTGGGAATAGGGAAGATCTCATATTCCATGCTTCATCGCCTTCAAGAAAGGTACATCGTTAACACGGTTCAAAGGTAAACACGCGCAGAAGAGGTAAGTATGTTTTTTTAGTTTTTAGTTTTCTTTCTTTTATTTCTTTAGTTTAGATTACCAACACCACATTATTCCCAATCTCTTTTACTCTTTTTCATTGTAAATATCATTATAAAAAAAAGAGAGAACTTACTAAACAAGCTTCCATCGCTAGTCCCTCCCTGTGGATCACGACCCGCATAGCCACTTGCTATTACGGTAGAATTGAGCACCCTGCACTATTGTTTTAAAAATTCTAAAATTCTGTATTTTGTGTGCAGGTAAAATCTCAATCAATATGTGTTCTTTGAAAACCAAAACCAAATTATTTTTTTCAAAAACTAAAACTATTTAACATGAAATGTTTTGTGTGTGTGTGTATATATAAGCTTGAGCAACCACAACTAATCTATCCTTTATATTTTATCTAAAAACAAAAATCTTAACACTTACAAACATGACACAAGTCTTCTTGAAAATCTTCTTCTCCATCTTGACTTGGTCCAAACTTGATCTATGAGCTAGTCTCCTCTTTTAGTACTTGATGTTATCTTGAAACGCGAGCTCTTGAATCAATACGTGCTAGCTTTAAAACTTGACTTTAAATCTTTCGTTGAAGCTAAGCACCGACTAAGATTTTGATCAATAACTGAAACTATATAAACACAAGATCATTAGTACTATAACTACATGAGTTAATCATCATCAAAACTAGAGTGATGGGCCTTTGGGCCAACAAGTTTATCTAAGAATTCTGAGAAAACCCGGTTCATCAAGTCCATAAAAACTGCTGGAGCATTGGTTACTACAAATGGCATGACAAAGAATTCGTAGTGACCATAACGAGTTCTGAAGGTTGTCCTCAGAATGTCCTCCTCCTTCACCTTTGATTGATTGTGTCCAGACCGAAGATCTAACTTCGAGAATGCCTTAGCTTCAGTCAGCTGATCGAATATGTCATCTATCCTAGGCAAAGGTTATCTGTTCTTGATGGTGACCTTTTCAATTCCCGGTAATCAATGCTCTTCCTCCTGCTTCCATCCTTCTTCTTAACCAATAACACCGGACCTCCCCAAGATGAAACACTGGGCCTGATGAAGCTTTTGTCCAAGTACTCTTACGATTATTCCTTCAATTCTGCTAGCTCCATGGTGCCATCCGATATGATATTTTAGAGATTGGGGAAGTACTCGAGATGACATCTATAGTGAACTCCAAGTTTCGATCTGGCAGAAGTCATGGTAGGTCATCGGGGAACACATCTAAAAATTTCTCCACTATTAGTATCGGCTTCTCCTGAGTTCTGTGGTAGCATAGTCCCCTTGTCGCTTCTTTCTGAATACCTTCGATTCACCAATGAACACGAACTCTGACTGATGCAGAATTCTGAAGATCACGCTCTTATTCTGACAATCGATCACCGCATGGTACTTACTAAGCCATATCATGCCCAAGATTACATTGTATCCACCGGTGTCTATCACAAACATGTCTGCCCTTAACTGTCTTCCATAAACCTCTACAGAATAAGATTTACATACCCTACTAGTGGTTATAATCCCATCCAAGTACCAATCTCCGATTGAGTGCTCATATCCCAATTGGGTATAGAGTTCATCAGAACAAAACTAGTAGATATATAGCAATACGAAGCACCAGAATTAAATAATGATATAACTAGAACTGAATGAACAAGAATGGTACCTGCCACCACTTTCTCTGATGCCTCCACCTCCTCAGCAGTCAAGTTGAAAGCCTGGCCTCTTCCATGACCTGCTTCAGCCCTCCTCTGAGACTGTTTGAACACTTGTCGTTGTGGAGGAAGTGGAGTTCCTCTACCTGCAGGCACTGGGTTCCTCCTAACTGCTTCAGGTGCTGGAGCAACAAGCATGACACTTCTCTGCCCCTTGGATGGACAGTTTACCAACTGATGATCTTTACCTCTATGATTAGTCTCTAAAACTGCATATTTCATATCACATCTTCACATTTATTTAATATTAAATTCTGCTAATAATACCTCTCTTGCATGTTTCTAGGTCCATGGTATGAAATGAAGAAAAGACCCAAAATCACCATTTAATTGGTGATTAAAGGCCTAAAATATAGCCATTGACTTTGGAGGTAATTCTGTCAAAATCAGGGACCCAAAACCCAAAATCGGGACATCCAGCCGACAGGGGGATAGGAGAGGACAGCGCAGTAGGCGGCATCGTGCAGGCGGCCGCCTTATGGCCACGCAGCCATAGTCGCGTTTCCGCGGCCGTACGGGTGCGGCCGCACCCGTGCTTTGGGCTAGGGTTTGCCCCCTGACCACCTTTCCCATGGTGCCTATAATACCCCTGCGATTCTCCTTTAGCAGAATATGCAATATTTTAGGGTAGTTTCATCTCCATTTTATAGTTTAGGGTAGTTTAGATTAGTGTTCTTCTTCTTCCTCCTTTGTATTTTTCATTTCTTATAGATCTTGTAATAGGAGAGAGAGTGGTACGTGATTGGGAAGCAAGAGTGCTTGTAATAGAAGGTGACAATCTTAGAAAGATGCTCTGTTAACTTATCTTTGTTTTCTTCTCTTCAACTCCTTTTACATGTGTAGCTGACTTTTCTCTCATAGCAACTAACTACTAACCACTAACCAGTCTAACTTCTTATTTGATAATTCACATGAATCTAATAGCCTCTACTTGGCCTTGCTCTTGCAAGAGCCATTGATGCCTCATGATGATGGATCTAACACTATTAAATCTAAATCTTTAACAAGCTAACATTACTTTATTTCATGCTCGCTCTTATTGGGTTTTGATGATTTAAGTGTAGCTTGCACTTGTTGGTTGAATTTGATGTGAAAGTTAACATATGGGTCATGCTTTGAAACGCTCTTGAACTAAGGACTAGTGATGGCCAATGATACATGTGAGACAACTATCACTAAGAGCTTAACATATTGGTGGAGTCATTAGTAGTTAGTAGCTGTGAGTTTTCTTTCCTTTTCACTTTGCTTTAGAAATATCAAAAATCATAAATATCTTCTTTTCTATGTTTCTCACTTTTTCGTGTTTCACCGTACTTCTCTTTTTCATTCTTTATTTTTCTTTCTTTTCATTCTTTCAAACATTGAAGAACTTTTAACACACATGTGAACATTCCGGCAAGCTTCTATCACCTCCCGTCCTTGTGAATTTGACTCGTTTTAGCCTCTAGGCTATAATGGAAGTATCGAGGAAGCCAAAACACACACACTTTAAATATCAATTTCAAAACATACACTTTTCGTGTGGTTTCCCCTGATCAAATTTTGGCGCCATTGCCAGGGATGGAAACGGTTTGATTTCACATTTTTATTAACTTTTCTTCTTTGTTTTTTGTTGTGCAGGTTAAAGTTTTAGCATTGCAGAAGTCCACACTTGCTCTTGTGCGGTCGAGTAAATTCTTATATATTTTTATACTTTGCTGCTAATTTTTATATTACCTGTACACTGTAAATAATTTTAAGAACTTAATACGGAAATTGGATGCTTTAAAATGGTTTAGACATTTGCATCTAGACACGTGTCAATTTTCATTCTAATATACTGTATTTTGTTCTTGTGTTGTTGTGATATTGATAGGAGGTGTACATATGGCATTGCATATAGCATAGGACAAACACGTGGGTGATTTACTCTCTTTGTGTGTTCATTCTTATCTATATTGCACACTTGCACAAATTGAACTTAAGGGCAAAACCCAATACAACATAAGGTAGGAAAGTCATTACCCTCCCTTAGCCCAAAAAATCACCTCCCCACTCACACAACCCAAGCCTAAATAAAATTTGCTAGACGCTGGCCCCTAGGGACATCTCGAACTCATTTAAGAGATTGACCTAAGGGGGAAGTTGTTAGAAGTCGACTCTTGTCAAAACAGTGTCTAAGGTTGGGGATTGGGAGGCGAAAACTTAAAGAAAGTAGTTTGGCATAATTAGGCCCGTTGCTCCAATACGGGTACCTCCCACTGATCTTGCCCCTACCTGGCCGATCAACTCGTGTTCACATTCTGACAATAAACCCCCGTGGACAGTCTAACCAATTAGGAGTCGTCTAGGTCTAAGTCAACCCTAGCATAGGCTTGTTTTTTTTTCTTTCTTTCTTTGTTTGTTTGTTTTTTTTTTTGTAAGTTGTGAAATAGATTTTAAAAACAATAATTATTTCAATCATAATATGAACCCATATTTCTCCCCGACCTCATTTGACTCGAATAACTCCAACCCGGCTATGTACAACATGAACCAACCATATTTGTCGGGTTGGAATTATCCAACTCAATATGACCCGTACCGACAATCTTATGACCATAATTTTCAAAATAATTTCAACTCTTCAAGAGTCAGTGGAGATTCACCTCCCTCGAGTCAAATTTTCAACCACCTTGTCCACAATTTTCATTCCCCAATTTGGATCCATATCCTCCTTTTCCTGTTCCACCAACCGAAGAAAAATCCAATTTGGAAAGGAGTATGGAATCCATTCTTGAGTCCCAACAACAAATTTTTCTCAATTCACAATCCTTCCCAAATCATACTCCATATATTTCTTTTCTAGAACATCTAATTGAAGAAGAATCTGAGCTAGAAGACCGTTTGGGAGTCTTTTGTGAAAAATTGCAAAGATTTCAAAATATGTTGGACTCATCATCTCAGCCAAAGTTTCAAGAGTCCTACTCATCTTTTCCAGTCTCACCGATTCAAAATGAACAATCATCAATACCGGACTTGAGTATGGAACCCTTACATGAGTCTGAGCAATAATCATAAAATCTGATGGACTTACAATTTCACCACAATTTCCAAAATCAACTTCCATACTCACCTTTTCAAGAAGAACCAATTGCAAAGAGTATGGAAGACATGATTCCGAATCCAAATTCTGTTACACGGCCTATCAGTAGGTTAGACTCACTTATGAGCGGATCGATCAATAAGAGCGAGGAAAGTCTTTCTTGTCAACTTTGACCGATCCTTATATCCCTAACTCTACTGATTGGACCCATGAATTATGTCATTTTGGGAATCCAGATTCAATTTCAGAACACATTTGAACTTGACCAAACTCCAAGTTATGAAAGTCGCCTGGACATTCTTGCAAGTTATCCCTTTCCGAAATTGAAATCGAACCTGAATGTGATCCTGAACCACATGTTAGTAATTCTATTTCACTTTTTAATTCAACAATGACTGCGGTATCTTTACCGAAAATTTTCTTTTTTCCAGAGTCAACATTGAATCCTGTACCAGTGCACCTTGAAATTGAATCACTAATATCTTATGATCACACTTCATTGATGGGGAAAGTGTGTGAATATCAATTCTTTGGTTTGGACCCTATTTTTGAATAATTTTCGACTCTCATTATTGACTTTCGAGTTGATTTGAGTCAAATTCCCGAGTCGGTATCGGTTTTTACTCCTGTTCCATTTGAGTCCAAATCAATCATCTTCCAAAATCACACTTCATTATTGGACAAGAATGTTAAAGTAAATGACTCCGTAATTATTTTTGAAAATTGGAAATTAGATAGGGATAATTTTTTCAATAAGACCATTCATTCAATCATTCTTTTACTGGGTCGTATTAGAGAGGTCATTGGTGGGTTCCTTCAAGATTCATATTATCTTGGTTGGGTAGCAACACTTGGCCCAATCAGACCACCACCGGAGCAACCACCATGAGGTAATTTTCCTTCCCTCTCCATTTATTTTATGTATATACACATTTACGATGCATTGTGGACAATGCATGAGATAAGTGTGGGGGAGGTTTTACTAACGTAGGCTAGTTTTAAATTTTCTTTCTTTTACACTTCTTCTTTAGGAACTTTTTTTAAAATTTTCTTTTGTATAAAAACTCTTTTCTTTTCTTTTTACAAAACGTTTTAACATAAGGGAAATTGTTTTGATTTATTTTTAAGAAGATTAAGACTATCTTAGGAATTAGGAAGACCTAAAATTATGAATTTTTAAACGAAGTCAAGATAATAGATCTTATTTAAATTTTAGGATAAGAAAGTAAGATTGGAAAGATAATTTGATCTTGAATTTTTTGCCTTAGATTTATGCACTTCATACTTACACAATTTTTGGGATTGAAACATAGACTGAATATGTTATAAAAATATATTAAAATATATATATATGTATAATGAAAAAACCAGTTATTGAAGTTGGGCAATTATGCCTTAGGAAGCATGATTATTCATGCCTAAAATGGTGAATAAAAACAAAATAATCTCCTTTAGTTTTGTGGCCTTTTTTACTTGAGTCCTTAAGTTCGATGGATATTTTCTCATCTGGTGCCCTACGATCATCTGGTTTGAGAGTCACCGGCTAAAAGCTCACTGCCCGAGTAAATAAGAAAGCCTAAGAAAACTAAGGAAGAAAAAAAGAAGAAAAAATATATTAAATAAATGGCATGAAAGTTAGAGTCGATATCCCAAAAACCTTCACTATTCACAATTTGCATATTTTTCTAAGAGTTTTATGAAAGATCAAAGAATCAATTCAATTTTAATTTATAACAAGATTTTGCATTTCGACTTAGTTTAAGGAGGAATAATTTCTGGTTAGCTCTGACCTTGGATCACTTATATTTTCATAAAAATACTTCAACATTTTTCTCTATTTCAAAAGCGTTTTCAAAATACTAACATTTGATTTCTTTCTTTATAGATTTTGTGGGTGTAATCCGCTGAAAACCCTCAGGAGAAAAAATTCCTCCTCTAGGGGAAACCTAGAGGTTTAACGACTTGTTAAACATGCTCAGTGCAATCGCGTCACCTGCGAAAATAGTGTAATAATTTTCTTAGTCCTTTTTGTTTTGCTCGGAACGAGCAAAAGAAAGTGTGGGGGTATGATTAGTCTCTAAAACTGAATATTTCATACCACATCTTCACATTTATTTCAAATTAAATTCTGCTAATAATACCTCTTTTGCATGTTTCTAGGTCCATGGTATGAAATGAAGAAGAAGACCCAAAATCACTATTTAATTGGTGATTAAAGGCCTACAAAAATAGCCATTGACTTTGGAGGTGATTCTGTCAAAATCAGGGATCCAAAGCTAAAACCGGGACATCCAGCCGAGAGGAGGAGAGGAGAGGACAGTGCAGCAGGCGGTGTCACGCAGGCGGCTGCCCTATGGCCGCGGCTGCGCCCGTATTTTGGGCCAGGGTTTGCCCCCTGGCCCCCCTTTCCCCTAGTGCCTATAAATAACCCTGAGGTTCTCCTTCAGCAGGATATGCAATGTTTTAGGCTAGTTACATCTCCATTTTATAGTTTAATGTAGTTTAGGTTAGTGTTCTTCTTCTTCCTCCTTTGTATTTTTTATTTCTTGTAGATCTTGTAATAGGAGAGAGAGTGGTACATGGTTAAGAAGTAAGAGTGCTTATAATAGAAGGTGACAATTTATGAAAGGTGCTCTCTTAACTTATCTTTATTTTCTTCTCTCCAACTCCTTTTACATGTGTAGCTAACTTTTTTCTCATGGCAACTAACTACTAACCACTAACTAGTCTAACTTCTTATTTGATAATCAACATGAATCTAATAGCCTCTACTTGGCCTTGCTCTTGCAAGAGCCATTGATGGCTCATGATGATGAATCAACACTCTAACATCTAAATCTCTAACAGGCTAATATTACTTTATCTCATGCTTGCTCTTATTGGGTTTTGATGATTTAAGTGTAGGTTGCACTTGTTGGTTCAATTTGGATGTGAAAGTTAACATATGGGTCATGCATTGAAACTCTTGAATCAAGGACTAGTGATGGCCAATGATACATGTGAGGCAACTATCACTAAGAGGTTAGCATGTTGGTGGAGTAATTAGCAGTTAGTAGCCGTGAGTTTTCTTTCCTTTTCACTTTGTTTTAGAAATATCAAAAATCATAAATATCTTAATTTCTATATTTCCCACTTCTTCGTGTTTCACGTACTTCTCTTTTCATTCTTTATTTTTCTTTCTTTTCATTCTTTCAAACATTGAAGAACTTTTGACACATACGTGAACATTCTGGTAAATCTTCTATCGCCTCCCGTCCTTGTAGATTCGACTCTTTTTAGCCTCTATGCTGTAACGGAAGTATCGAGGAAACCAAAGCCCACACACTTTAAATATCAATTTCAAAACATACACTTTTCGTGCGCGATTTTCCCCCGATCACTCTACCAGCCAGGCATAGTCCATTCTCCCTTTTGCATTCCAATTGATTGTGCCCCGACAGCTGACAAAATTTGCAAACCAATGCCCGTAGGGAAGGAGTAAGCTGTTTGTTGATTTGTGGGGCACCATCGAACCTTGATGGTGGTCCCTTAGCCACCTGGTCGAAGGGTCGCTTCAGGAGCCTCGCCTGCATCATGTTCTTATTCTCCTTATATATCACGTGCTCCAAGCTACAGGCAGCACTGAGAACCTGAGAGTAAGTCCCTAGCGATTGAGTGACGAAGAACTTCTGAATATCCAATCTCAGTCTCTGTTGGAAATGGTTAGCCCGGTCTTCTTCCTCTGTTACCATGTATGGAGCGAACCGGCCAAGCACTCTGCAGCATACTCATCCACTGTCTGACTCTCTTGTCGTAAGTTGATGAATTGCTGCTCCATCTCTCTCCTAGCAGTCTAGGGGAAGAACCGATCATAGAAGCTCTCAGAGAACCTTTTCCACGTGATAGGCCACTCTAATCATGCCTCCTTAGCGAGCCACCATGTTTGAGCTACATCAGCAATTGGACCTTGATTACCTCCACTTAATCTTTCACAGGAACATGAGATGCATTCAGGAGATTGGTCATATCAACCAACCACTGTTCTGCATCAAATGACTTTTCTATACTGGCAAAAGTGGCTAGTTGCAACCTTCTGAAGTATGAAATGTTCCCAGTTTTGGTCCCCGAGGACCCGTAGACCTCTCATGCGCTGCCATCAACCCATCTCGAAGGAGTGCCGTTTGCTGCTGCTGCATTCTATTATACCACAGAGTACACACATCATATCAGTGGCATCTTCACGAGCAACGATGCGAGCGGAGGGAGGTCGTTGAGCTATAACTCTGAAAATAAAATAAAAATAATGATTTAAAAATATAGTAGATATTCTTGTACTTGTAGCTGGATTAATAAATTTTGCACTATTGATGACTATTTGTATAAATATATTTAAATAACCTGGCTCTGATACCAATGAAAACCCCCTGTCACGCCCTACTTCTCAAAATACACACATATGGGAGCGTGACGAGAGCCGATGAGGTATTTTCAAAATAAATACACTAAGCCTCAAAGAATTAAATCAAAACATAAGGTTCATAATTTATTCCAGTGATTAAAAATAAGTACAATAGTGTCTTTAAAAGTTTACTTATTACAAGGGCCAGGTCGTAAACACTTCATGTTACATTACAAATCGAATTTATTTTTGTAAAAATTCAAATAAAACTCCCTTTGAGATTTACTATTTGAAAAAAAACCAAATGTTTTCTATTTTAAAGTCTTTGGCTGCAAATGTTTTGTTTTGAAAGGTAATTTAGGCAAGTTTGATCCAAAATCTTTTGAGGCTATTTTTGTTGGATGCTCAAATACTAGTAAAGCTTAAAAATTTTTCAATAGATCAACCTTGACTATTGAAGAGTCTATGCATGTTAAGTTTGAGAAATCTTACTCTCTTATGAAGAATGTTATAGAGATTGATTCTTTAGGTGAAGACTTTGAAAGGTTTCTATAAAAGATTCACGGCATAAGATGATGAAGAAAATCCTAAAGATAATACAGATGGAGAAGTCCAAGATGTTTAAATGGAGCCAACACAACCGCTTCTAAAGAATTAGAGATATGCTACAAGCCATCCCAATGACCTCATTATTGGTGATATATCCAAAGGGGTAACTACTCCTTCCAAACTCCATGAAATTTTGTGGCCATTTTGTACTTATTTCTCATATTGAGCCCAAAAATATGCTTGAAACCGAGGGCAACCATATTGGTCGCTTGTCATGCAAGAAGAGCTCAATCAATTTGAGCGCACCAAATTTGACATCTTTTTTCTAGACCCCATGATAGACCAACTATTAGTACAAATGGATCTTTAGAAATAAGTTGGATGAGTAAAGAAATGTCATTAGGAATAAAGCTAGGTTAGTGGCCCAAGATTACTGATCGGTCACATATATTGCATATATATTGTCACATTATTTTAAATCCTATTAACAAGTCTTATTTTTCTTTTATAAAGTGCAGGCCCGTTGCTACAGGAAAGGGAAGAGAAACAAGCCCAAAAGCCCATCAACTTCTGATTTAATTTAGAATTAATTCCAAATTAAAAAATCAGGGCAGATTATGGCAAATCAAGGAGGTTGGAAACCGGTTAATTTGGTTTTATCAGAATCCAAATTAGTTAACTTGAGAATTACCAGAGATTAGATCAGAATTAGAGATAAATAGTAATTCCAGCTAGACAAAAGGGAGTCAAATCCCACGCCAGCCATATCTCCACCAGGATGTGGCCACTTGGCCATATCCTGGCCGCGGATCCACGGCAAAAATCGCGGATTCACGGCTTCTTGGTGGAGATAAGGGAAGGGTTTTCTCCCCTTATCTCCTCACTCCTTTCTCTCTTGGTTTTTTTCCTATAAAAGGCAGGGTTTTGTACTAAAAAAGGGAGCGAAGATTAGGATTAAATTTCTTGTTCATTTTTAGAATTTAGGAATATTGTTAGATAGTTCGGAGAAGTAGTATCTCCTCTTCATTTTTTAATTTAGACCAGCATAGAGAGAAGAGTGGAATGAGTATGTAATTCATCTTTGAAGTGATAAATCAAAGGAGCTTCAACTCACTTATTCAACTTGACTCAAATTTGATATGTTTATGTTTGATTTTCATTCTCTTGTTTGTTTTCCTTTCATCATGAGTAGCTAAATCATCTTCTGAGCTCACTAATTAATCTCTTCTACCTCCTCTCTCTCTCTCTCTCTTGATTTTTAAGAAAGCAACTCTTTTGAATCAGAAAAATACATGAGTTAAACGTCGTTCTTGAAAGCACATGAGGATGTATTTATTTTAAACTTGGACTTTCAAAGCACAAATCTTTTTAAACTATTTTTATTCCATACTTGCTTCTTCGCGCTTGATGGTTTAACATTCTCTTTTTAATGATGTCTTAAGAAAGAGCTTAAGATTTAAACCAAATCATCTTATTTGTTTTACTTGAACATTCAAAAAAAAACTAAAGGGTTTTGCCTATGATAAAAATGATGCACCTAAATATTTTTGAGATAAGTATGTAGTTGAGTAGAAAATTAGTGAGCCCTATCTTTTCCTTTATTAAAAACAACCAAACAATCTTCATCATTTTTAAGATCACTTTTTTCGAAACCCTCTCTAAATTTTAAGTTTTTCTTTAAATCACTTCCCTTCTCTCCATTCTCTTTTCAACTAAAAAATCAGCACCATTCTTAGCTTTCTAAACAAAAACACCGAAAAGCTTCTATCGCATTCCTCCTCGTAGACACGACCCGTTAGTCCAAAGCTAGACGGTAATTCTTACCACTTTCAATCTACAATCAATTTTTGGCGCCGTTGCCTGGGAGGGAACGATGTAATTATTTTCTAACAAGTTTGGTGTCTAGTTTCAGGGATGTCAAGATTCAGATTTAGCATTCAAGCTTTACAGGCAAAGATTTACTATTCTGTACTCCTACTCTCGAAAGTAGGAAACAGAATTCTAAGAAATTGCAGTGCAAGTTTGAAAATTTGTGGACTACTATAAAACACTTTTTTGCAGGACATACCGCTTTGCAAAAATGCAGTTTTTGTGTATTATTCTTTCTATATTTGATATTCACACTCCCTGTTTTTAATCAACAGTAATATGAGTGATTGTTAATTGCTTAAAAAACGTTTAGACTTGTATTCTAGGCATTTGTCTAATTACGTTTATTTTATAATTATTGTTGAAGATAGCTCGGGATAAGGTCCGTATGCATAGCATATAGTTTAGGAAACATTTCTGGGTGATATTTGCTTTTGAATGTTACTTTTTATATCTTGCACACTTTGCACAATAAATTCTAAGGGCAAAACCAAAATCAAGATAAGGTGGGAAAGTCATTACCCTTTCTTAGCCACAAACTATCTCCAAGCACGCACAACCTAAGCCTAAATAAAATCTGATAGACGTTGGCCTTAGGAACATCTCGAACTCATTAGGAGATTATCCTAAGGGGGAAGGTGTTAGAATTTGACTCCTGCCAAATCAGTATGTAGGAAAGAGATTGAGGGGCGAAACCCCGAAGGCTGGTAGTTTGGCTTAATTAGGCCCGTCGCTTTTGCGCGGATACCTCCCACCATCTTGCCCTGACCTGGCTGATTTGCTTGTGATCAAAAGTCTGCATTATACCTCCTATAGACAATCAACAAGTTAGGAGTTGTCTAGGTCAAGGTTACCTTAGACTAGGCTTGGTTGTTTTCTCTTGTTGATTATTGATGAACTTGTTTGTGATTGTGTTTCTGTATGCAAGTGTGGTCAAGAGACCCTAATTCATCTAGGTTGACTAGAAACACATCACCACCCAAGTTCAACCACAACCAGATTTGGTTATGGCTTAACTGACATCTTTGCAGGATAGGTTCTATCCCATTAGAGCCTTACTTCCATCCTGCATCCAACTTCCATCGGTTGGTGAACACAACTTTGAGCTTAAGTCACAGTTCATCAATACACTCCCCTAAGTTCCATGGCTTAGATTCTGAAGATGCTTTTTATTTCTTCATAAGAGAATTTGAGAAAGTATGCTTAATTATGAAAATCCCACACCTTGCAGATGATGCTATTAGGTTGAGTTTGTCCCATTTCCTCTTAAGGACTTAGCTAAGACATGGCTCTACAGCTTAGCGGCCGGCTTTATTACATCTGGGATGGTTTCATCAAGGTCTTCTTGAAGAAATTCTATCCAATTCATAAGACCGTTCTCGTTAGGAAAAATATTATGTAGTTCAAGCAAGAACCTAGTGAACTATTTTAGAGGTACTTTGATTACTTCAAAGACCTCCTTGTCCAATGTCCTCATCTTTGAATAGAGAAAATGGCGACAATGCCAAATTCTTTATGATGGTTTAGACTACTCAATCAAGACCTCTTTAGAAAGCATGTGCCAAGGGGATTCTTACAGAAGGATGAGAATGAATGATGGGATTTATATGAGAATCTAGCTGAAAAGACCATCCAATGGGAACCAACTAGTGAAAGCTCTAGGAATTCAAACTCCATCTCTTCAAAAGGAGGTCTCCATTCAGTTGAATCATCCATAGCTAAGAGGCTATGTTAGCTAACCTAGCGAGAAGACTGGAAGCTTAGAAACTAAGGATCCAAGTTCAGTCAATCAAGTCAGCCCAAACCAACTTCCAACTCTGAGTTGTACTTACTGTCAGGCCAAGAGTCATATGTTTGAGGAGTGTCCTGTGTTTCAAGCTCAACAACACTTTCCAGAGCCGATGAATGCGGCCTTTTCAAGGCCGAACATTGATCCTTACGCATCAACATACAATCTTGGCTGGAGAAATCACCCAAATTTCTCATGGAGCCAACAAAACATGACCACCCACGGTCAAACCATGCAAGCCACTTCCATCATTCCAATAATTCTTCCAATCATCAACCCAACTTTCCAAATCACCCTCACAATTCTCCCAACAATTTTTCACATTATCAACAAAATTTTTTCAACCAAGCTCCACAACCTCCTTTCAGAATCGTCAACTTGAAAGAAGAATGACTGACTTTGAGAGAAATATGAAAAAGTACATGAAAAATCAAGATTCCCTCATGCAAGCAATACTGAGGATAGAGGGTCAAATGAGCCAATTAGCCAATCCACAGAATGAGAGACAAAATGGTACCTTGCCCAGTCAACCAATTATGAATCCTATGAATTCTCAACAAGCTCATTTGGCTGAGGATCAATCATTGAATCAATGTAATGTTGTTCATACATTGAGGTCGGGAAAAAAGTAATAACTAAGTGTCAACACCAACCCCCAGTCAGCACAATCACACTCCAGCATCCACCTCATCTAGTCCCAATCCTTTCAAATCTAACAAATCTGAAACAGGTAAGTCAACTAGTCAGGTATACAAGCCTATAATATCATTCCTAATAATCTAAAGACAACAAGCAGAATCCATATATGGATAAAATAATTGAGATCTTCAACCAAGTGAGGATAAAATGTGCCACTCCTTGATGCCATCCAACAAGTCCCATCATATGCAAATTTCTTAAGGACATTGTGCACCAAGAAGAGAAAGACTAATGTACCCAAGAAAGTCTTTTTAACCACTAACATTAGTGCGCTACTGTCGGGTCCAATCCCTATTACGTACAAGGATCCGGGTTATCCCACCATTGCCTGCACTATAGGACAAGCTGAGATTAGTCAGGTACTTTTTGACTTGGGAGCAAGTATCAACTGAAATCACACCTAGAGGAGGGTGAATAGGTGTAATGCTAATCAATATATAAAATAGCACAAATTTTAAAATGAGATGATGCAACGATCACTCAAAGCAAGATTAGAAGCCATATACTCCGTGAATGGCTCTGAACTTCTTCCTCGTGATTCCTCTAAATAAGAGTTTGAGGTGCGCAATGCAATCTTGTTGTAAGAGTATAGATCGACAATATAAGAATGAATGAATAGAAAGTAAAAGATACAAGTAAACCAATCGCAAACACAGAAATTTGTTTCGAGGTTCGATCACCCCCTGCTCTACGTCCCCGCCTTCACCCAGAAGGATTTCCGATCCACTAGAATTTTCAGAAAGGATTACAATTATTAGGGAGCACCCAACTCCTCAATTACCACTCTCTAGTCCAGAGGTAGTATAGCCACAAGTACAATAATCACATGGTGACCAAAAGACCACAAAGTCTCTTTTAAAAACTTTTCTTTACAAAGCCCTAGAGAATAATATGTAGGATTGAAGCTCAAGGTTTGTAAGTGAAAATAAAACAAGCAGAGAGAGATTTGATTCAAAACTTTAGAAATAAAACAGACATTAGAGCACAAAAGACTGAGAGTAAAACACACTTCTTTTAAGAATACTCAAACTTTGAAAACTTTTTTAATTTGTTGTTTTTCACTTCAACCCCAACCACCACTATATATAGGATTAAGTAGGGTTAAAGGGTAAACATCTATCTTGACTAATCAGGTATAATTTGACCAAAATCTGACATAATCCACGTTTTAAAATAAAAATCACGTTTTAAACAGGTTTAAAAATCTAGCCGTTTGGCCAGAGATACAGAGCACGGTCGACTGGTTTTTTCAAATAATATGACCATTTCTGACTCCGGTCGACTGGCCCAAACAGAGAGTTTGGGTCTGTCAGTCGGTCGACTGCTCAGTCGATCGTAATGGGGGTCCGTTTGATCGCGTCGATCGCTGGAGAACGTGCACACCTGCACACCCCATAGGTCAGGACTGTGATCGACCACTCGGTCGACCGTTCTGACTTGTACAGAGCCGTTAATCAGCCACATATGTTGCATATAATTGTCACCTTACCATACTTTTTAGCTAATAAATCCTATTAATAAGTCTTCTTCTTCTTTGTTATATGTAGGCCCATTGCTAAAAGAAGAAAGGAGAAACAAGCCAAAAGCCCATCAAATTCTGATTTAATTCAGAATAAATTTGAAATCAAGGAATCAGGGCAAATCTTGGCATATCAGAGAGGTTGAAAATTGGTTGAAATGAATCTCCCTGAATCAAGCAGTTGAAGCCAACAAATCAAATATCATTTCGTCAAATCTGGGAGTTGCAACAGTGAATCCAGCAAGACAAAAGGGAAGCCAAATCCACGCCAACTAATCCTCCACCTGGATGTGGCTAATTGGCCACATCCAGCCGCGGATCCGCGGCTTGTTGGTGGAGATAAGGGGAGCGTTTGCTCCCCTTATCTCCTCACTCCCTTCCGTCTCAGGTTTTGCCTATAAAGCTAGGGTTTTGTACTAAAAATTTAGCGAAGATTAGGATTAGAATTTTTGTTTATTCTTTAAGGATTTAGGCTCTTTGTTAGATAGTGTAAAAGTTTATATTTTGTTTTGCAATTTGTAATTCAGTACAAATACTTGTGAGAGAGAGGAATGAGTGCTTGTAACTGAAGATTGAAGTGACATCGATACAAGAGTCGAGCTACATTTTCTTCTACTCATTTACGGTATATTTTACTTTAATTACTTGCATTATTTCTTGTTTCCCATGAGTAGCTAAATCGGTTTTCTAGGCTCACTATTGTACCTCTCTCCATTCTTCTTCTTTTCTAATTTTAATGAAAAAGACCCAATGAATCATTTGTATGCCTAACTTAAAGCCTTTCTTCTTAAAAAGTGTTCTTGAAGGCACATGAGGATGGGTTTAGATTTTTAAACTCTTACTTCTTTTAAGAACGTCTCTTAAACTTGTTTTTATCTCATACTTGACTTCTTGATGATTTAACATTCGATTCAAAACTGTTTCTTAAAGAAAAGAGTGAACTTTTCCAACCATCTTATATGCTTTACTTCAAACTTTCTAAAGTCAACCTTAAGTTTGGCCATGATCAAGTTGAGGCACTAAGGATTTCAATAGAAGAATAAACGGTTGAGTAGTGAGATAGTGAGCCCAAATTTTCTTCTTTATTAAAATCAACCAACACAATTTTTGAGCATTTTAAATCACCTTCTCCAAAGCTTTCTCTAAAGTTACAATTTCTCTTTTAATCATCTCCTTCTTTCCATTCTCTTTTTTCAATTAAAAATGAGCACAATTCTTTGTTATTAAACGAAACACCGAAAAGCTTTTATCGCATTCCTTCTCGTGGACACGACCCGTTAGCCACAAGCTACACGGTAATTTCTTAACTCTTTGATTGTTCTTTCATTTTAACAATCAATTTTTGGCGCCGTTGTCGGGGAGGGAACGGTGTATTTATTTTTTAACAAGTTTGGTGTGTTGTTTCAGAGACCTGAAGATTCAGATCTAGCATTCAAGCTTTGCAAGAGAAGACTTGCAAATTCTGTGCCCCTACTCTCAAAAGTAGGAAACAGAATTTCAAGAATTACGTTGCAAGAGTTAAAAATTTCATTGGACTACTAAAACTCTTTTTTTTGCAGGACATATTGCTCGCAAAAAAATTAAGTTTTTGTACGTTATATTCTTGCTATTTCTGCTATCCACCATCCCTATTTTAATCCAACAGTAATTTGAGTGATTGTTAATTGCTTAAAAAATGTTTAGACTTGCATTCTAGGCATTTGTCTAATTACGTTTATTTTACAATTGCTGTTGAAGAGAGCTGGAGACAAGGTACGTATGCATAGCATATAGTTTAGGAAAATTATTGAGTGATATTTGCTTTTGAATGCTACTTTTCTATATCTTGCACACTTTGCACAATTAACTCTAAGGGCAAAACCCATTCCAGATAAGGTGGGAAAGTCATTATCCTTCCTTAGCCACAAACTATCTCCAAGCATGCACAACCTAAGCCTAAGTAAAATCTGATAGACGTTGGCCTTAGGGACATCTCGAACTCACTAGGAGATTATCCTAAGAGGGAATGTTGGAATTTGACTCCTGCTAAAATCAGTATCTAGGAAGGAGATTGAGGGCTAAAAGCCTGAAGGTTGGTGGTTACTTAATTAAGGAACGTCTTTGACGGATAACCTCCCACCAATCTTACCCTGCCCTGGCTGATTAGCTTGTGGTCAAAGTCTACATTATACCTCCTGTGGACAATCAACCAGTTAGGAGTTGTCTAGGTCGAGGTTTCTTAGATTAGGCTTGGTTGATCACTCTTGTTGACTGCTGGTAAATTTATTTGTGATTGTGATTGTGTTTGTGTATGCAAGTGTGGTCAAGAGACCCTAATTCATTTAGGTTGACTAGAAACACATCATCACCCAGTTTGAACCAGATCAAATCCGGTAATGGCTCAATCAACATCATTGCAGGATAGGTTCTATCCCATTAGAACCTCACTTCCATCTTGCATTCTACTTTCATCGATTGGTGATACAATTTGTGCTCAAGTCTCAATTCATCAACACACTCCCCAAGTTTCATGGGTTTAGAGTCCGAAGATGCTTACTTCTTCATAAGAGAATTTGAGGAAGTATGTCGAATGACAAAATCTCACACCTTGTAGACGATACTATTAGGTTGAGATTTGTCCCTTT